>VUQR01021511.1:5631-50260 GCA_015108515.1 Hemichromis elongatus
TGGTAGGCTATATGTTAAAAGTAGAATTTCGTTGAACTGAGCATATTTAAGTATAACCAGTTTGAGATTTATGACTCATAAATAATAACATCTGAGTAATACATTATATTTAGAAGGGCAACATTATCAATAAACCTATAGTACAGTCTTCAGTATTTAACACATGCCTGCTCCTTGTGCAGTTTGGAATTTCTTTAAGAACTTTATCTCATTTAAATTTATTTCACATGAAATAAAAAGAGTTATGTGGTGTTAAAAACAGTAGTTGAGATGGGTCTGGATAACCGTTATGTCACTTGGAAGTACTCAGGATTCTGCTGTACTCACCTGATGTCATCCTCATTGGCAAAGATAATGACTACTCGAGCATTAGGGTTCTCACTCAGCCTGCGGATAATCTTGTCAAACTCTCCAGGTCGTGGTTCACGTGGTATTTTCACTGACTGGGAAATACACAAACCACCTGATTGGAGAGAAGACAAAACAAAACAATGTTTCCAAATCAAAACAGTTTCATTAGGACAACAAATTTACAATATATTTCACTCAAAGTTGGGCTTTCTCTTCTTTTCACCCGCATGTTTTTTTTAATATTCTAGTTTTTTTTTAATTGACAAATGCACTATTAAATGTGCACTGGTGCAATATTTCACTGAATGAGTGGTGCAAGACATTAAAAAAATGGATTTCGTCGACCTAAAATGGCATTTTGGAGACGGGGCTAACCATCCATTCAGGTTATGGTTCTGACAGTGAGGGGGCGGTAGCATTTACTAGTACATACATTTTCTATTTTATCTATTTTTTTATCTATTTTATTCTATTTTTTCTATTACATGGGTTGTTTCAAGGATTTTTTTTTTTTTTAATTCTGGTACTTGTCCCAGGATTGTACCATGTTTAAAAGGGTGGTAGAAAAAAAGAAACAGAAATGAAATACGTTACTTCAATTTCCAATTCAGTTAGTCAGATAATTGCTTCGGGGTACTATCCAAGATTGTCCTGTGATATTGATTAGTTATCTATTTAGGTAATGACCAGCAGCAACAGCAATCAGCCAATTCTGGCTGGTGTATTTCAGGGATAGTGGAGCGGAAAACTTGAAATTTGCATCTTTGTCAGTCTGAAGCTAATAATTTGAAAAATCCCATTAGCTAGCGGAATTTTAAAAAAAAAATCTTAATTTTCTAGTTTGGCCTTCATTTTATCCTAGAAAACAGCAGTTTTAATCTAAAAAATTTAACCACTGGGTACATTTTAGTGGGAGAAAGATTGCAGTAAATTTTGCTGTAAATTTCAACCTCTTCTTACACTTCTTTTATTTACTTAATTTATTTAAAAAATATACATTTGGACTGTCTTGGTTTTAAGTAAAACAAGATAATTGTACATGTAAGATACATGTTGCTCAAACGGTCAAATGATAGTTGAGCTGCTTAGTGCTGTGCAGGTGGAAGGATTATTCTTTTACCACTTTGACACATGCAAATAGTTTAAAATCTCATAAGAGATTTATGAGGTGAAAATTGTTTAAGAATTGAGGACTGTATGGGGTGAATCCTTTTCATCAACAAACATGATGAAATTGCAACAATGTGGGGATTTTCAAATCGTTTTATCAAGGAAATTATCATGAAAGAATATATATACTAATTTTAATACATGTATCCACCTGCGAGTAGTGTCCCTGTAATGTTATCTGCTGCTTTAGCAGCAGATAATAGTTTACTTGTGGGGGACAGGTGAACGTGTCACTCAGGAGTAATTTGTTTAATTTCTAAAAAAGGGAAAAAAAGAAAAAAAGCATGAAGTTGTCCACCTCATAATCTATAGCTACGGCAATTCTCCATGGATCAATTTAAAGAGCATCCCCACCATCTACAAGAGGGGATGTCCCCTGGTTACCGACAAGCTGAGGGTGTTTAACTCCCAATGCAACATTTCAGGATAATTGTTTTGTCACCCTGCCAAAATGCCACAGAGAATATGCACATGCTAATGAATTTCCCTTTCAGGACCCAGTACAAAGCCAGTCCAGCTAGTCCAGTTCATGGCAGCCATACTCACACCATAAAACAAAGCCTGCCCCTGCTCAGTTACTAATAGGTTGTGAAACTGGAAATATCAGTAAAGAATAAAGGATGCCATGAAATTAATGATGTTGGGCTACTTGGCTTATGGTTACAAAAAGTCACATTTGGTTAAGTCAAACAGGAGATCAGTCAGTGGCTTGCACTACTGTTTGACTTTACCCTGGAGGAAATATATCCATGCTTCCTTTTTCTTCAAACCTCCATTTTTGCTGTTCTACTGAAACTGCTTTATTTTTTTTGTTTTTCAGAAAAGCTGCATGTTTTCTGCTGGTCACGCATGTCATGAGTGCAACACAACAGTTCTAGCTTATATTTAAATTCCATTTCCAGTAAATGGATTAGAAGTTAGAAGTTTACTGGAGGAATAGAGTCATCCTGTTGTCTGTACTGGTCGATGTCTTTCTGTTAAGTAATTTTTCCGTCTGCACTCGAGCAATAGTTTTATGTTTTCTCAAATCAAATCTGAACATCTAATGTACTTGTTTTTATAAAAAGCATAACTTGAATATCACAATTAACAGAAAGCAATCATTTAGTAATCTGGAATTTCAAAGCTTCCTAAGCAGATGGCATTATACTTCACATCATCATAACACTCTTAATTTAATATTGTATGCTGGTGAAGTTAAGTTTATTTATTTTATGCTTTGGTTTTTGAGCAAGTTGTAAGGTAGCTTTCTCTGTGAAGAGTAATGATTACTCAGGCAAGGTGGCATAGGCATGTTTCCAAAGCCATCTGTTTGCTGTTGCAAGATTACACAACAAACTTCTTTCAAGTCAATAAAACTTTGTGAGCAGTTAGAGCGCAACTGCTCACCAAAGTCATCTGGATCACTTTCTTTAAAATTTCAAGATGCAGCAGATAATGAAGGATAGGATAGAGCCTTCATTGGAGGATTGTTCTCTTTATTGCCCTTATGGATTTATTGATTGAGTTATCACGAGTTATAACATGTTTGACATAGAAGTTCAATACTGATTATAGTAGCGAGCACTGATGGCTGTTCTGATGTCGCCAAAGTCTGACGTGAAGCTATGATATTATAACACTTCTTAAATGTCTTCTCAGTAAGCCTTGTGGACCAAACTGTCGTCAGTCTATTTAATCAGCATGACTGCAGTCCTAGAAGTAAATCTTTGAGTTCACCACTGGACAAGGTTAGTGTACTGGCCTGAATAAAAGGGGAGTTCTTTGTGTAATAGTGGAGTGACAGATCTGTGTTTAGATGTGTTTAAGGAGAGGATGTGGAAGGTTTGCAGTAATGTTGACAGGTTGTCAGTCTATTGTGGTCCGTTTACGGTTTGTCTTTAAGTGTTCTGAGTTGAACCTGCAGGAGATTCAGAGGCTCCTGCAATGTGTTTTACTGTCAAGGAGGAATTATTTTCTTTATGAGCATGATGAAACCCGGCTGTTGCTGATGATTTGGTCTGTCTTCAGTTTTAACAAAAAGACAGAGAGTCAGAGTTTCACTTTGTAATTTTAAAAACTAAAATTGTATTGCTCGCTTCAATCAGTACTAATAGAAGTGAACCATGAACCCCTAATGGTTATTCACTGTCTCTCTTGGTGCTTTCCATACTGTTGGTTTAATCATGGATCTACAAAGGTTAATGTATCTAAATGTAGTTTTTTTTTAGTGAACAGTAAGTAGAAATAGATATTTAGAAGTATTTAAGAAATATCAAGCTTGTACAATATGTTCTAATTCATGATATTTGTGTATCTTTTTACAAAATAAGAGCTCCTGATAGTTGAGTCTTTGATTAAAGTAAAGCAGAGGTTTATCTGCATAACTCTCTGTCGTTACACTCACATCACATGGGAAATTTTGCAGCAGCTCGGCTCTCGGAGACTCTATCAATCATTAGACTCTATGTCTTTGCCTCACTGGTACTTCAGTCCCCCATTCCCACAACATCTGCTATATCGAAGCAGAGCACTCATCCCTTCCTTTTCTTCTCTTCTCACATCACGGCAGCAGGCTGCAGCATTGTTTAACTTGCACAGAGAATACCAGAAGGACCGGATGTGCACAAAACTGGGTCCTCCACGGGGCCACTGGTGTAACTCTGTTAGCGCTAGGGTACACATGGCAGTTTGTTTTACCACTGATTTATCTGTGCATTTTTTCTCTTTATTTTTCTTTTTACTACTGTGATATAACAAGATTAAAGATATAGTTATTACACTAAAAGCCTAAGATGGAAGCATCCACTGAGCAAGATACTTTTTTGTATCCAACAAGGTTCCTTGTTGCATTTCAACAAAGAATATAAACTAATGCAGAGAAATATATTTCTTGATTCAGCTATACCAGGCTGCTCATAAATGGCATTTTTATACAACCTAAGTGGATTTTAATTGGCCTAATTATGAGTCTTGCTTATTGCACTTTTTATATTAATATTATTGAATTAAACCAGTCTCTACAAGAATCAGATTTTTCAATAAACTACTCGCTTGATTCCATTTTGCCATCGGACAGGATGTAATTAGAGGGATCCCTTGAAAGACTGGCCCCCTTCTTATCTGTACACCACTTTTCAACACTTTCCTTAAACTCAGCAAGCCCACCAACAACCTGCAGAGAAAGACGGTCATAAAATAACTCATTGCAACTGTAGAGTAACATTATGAACACAATGAAATGTATTTCTCCAGGTACATGTTGAATTATAGTTACTTTTTATTGTTAGTTATATTAAAACTACCTGTACAATAACAATGAAAGAGCGAAAAAAAACTGAACTGCTGGGTTTCAACACAAAACATTGATCCTCGCATATAGCTAGTGTTGTACCTGTCCTGATGATTCTATCAGATCTTTCAAATACAGACCGGATGAATTGCTTGCAGATTCACTTTTGATGCAGCTACTGTGAAAACCTTCAAGAGCTGTATATGTGTTTCCTAACACTTATCCTAAACAATTCTCAACTTCTGAGCCACACTGAAAAATCACCTCTAAAAATACCCGTTGCTCAGGAGACTGCTGATCTCCTCTTGTGTCTTCCACTGTCAGCCCCAGTCTCTGTTCCCTTAATAGTTCAGAACACTAATATTCCCTCTCATTTGACACCCGTGGGAAAAACGTTCCTCCCATGAGCATTAAATATTCCCCACCATTGTAGCTGAATCCAGCTCAGCTCGTGTAGCTGGTGAAGAGTAGCGCAGAAACACACAAAATAGCCCCAGGTTGGCAGCGTGACAAAGATGCAGGTACATAAATAGTAAGTTTATTGGGATGCCCTAACCAAACAGACATCATTTTTATAAAGAGGATAGAAATGCACAGGGAAAATACAGAGAAACTCATTTTTCCTCTACAGTTTTAACGTTCAGCCAATTTCTACCAATGGATGCTTAAAATTTTTTCCGTTTTTTTCCAGTGTTAAATGAACACATCAGCACCCTGGGTGCTCTGTTGCATGGCAGCAAATTATGTATTAGACTACATACACAATCAGTTAATAATTACAAAACCAGCTTGAGTTTCACAGAGCTTTGAAATCCCATCTGCTTTGAACAGCAGTGTTGTTCCATTAAGAGTTCTCTATATAGCCATGGTGCTGACCAGTAGTCTATAAAGATCGCCAACGCTCAGCCTCCGTAGTGTGGTCACGGTGGTTCACATCCAGCAGATAATGGCACGTGAGATCAAAGAATTAAAAAAATGTCCAAAAAAACAAAACTGGATCATGGTGATACCTCTACACAGAGATTAAAAATATACCCCATTGATTTAGTAAATTGTAAACAACATGGTTTATGCAAATCAGTTCACCAGAAGCCTGCTATAAACTGCCAAAAGTGTCCTGCTTTTATCCGGTGTAGTGAGGAAAAAATGGATGGACAGAATTGGTTCTAAGCTAAAAAAAAAAAATCGTGACCATTCACTGGTGTAAAATGTTACTCTAGATGAGATGCAGTGTTTTGTTATTGGTACATTATCTGTTTTTACATCTAATGTTTCTCCTGTCTTATCAGAATGCAATGAGTGAGTGTGAGGGAGAGAAGCACTGGGAAGAGAAAGAAGGAAACAGCGCACTGAAATCATTAAGGGGGACTGACCCTGCTTGAAAAGGCTCACATTCAGTCCCATGTTAGAGCAACCACCATGCTAAAGTGTCCTGGAGCAAGACACTAAATCTCCCAGCCCAATCTCCCTGAGGTGCTTTTCTGTCACTGATGCCGTGCACTCACCTCTGTGTGCAGGTCTGAGGGGATAAAAGGAAATGAATTTCTCCTCGGGGGTTCAATTACAGTGTAATATCCCATTATAATTATTATGGACTGCAGAGTCACAGAGATGCTTCAGACTAACAGATTTCTACCATTTCTGCTATTTTCAGTAGATTGAATGAATTAAAGACAACTCCTATCTGTCCCATGTGTAAAACATTACAAAAAAACAACATGTTGAATACGTGTATAAGGGATTCATGAGAGATACTGCACATGAACATGAATGGCTTTTTTATTTGGGGGAAGAAGATGAATGGCCCCTATTTTACCTATCTATCAATGCAATTTGTCTTTATTATGGCAAGCATCTGTGCCATTTTTCATATGTAAAGCTTTTATCTGCCCCATTTCACAAAAGCAGTCTTAGTTATTATACTTATATGCGATTGTTCTGTACGTGTGTGTGTGTATACACATTGTTTCTTCTTTTAAAATGCATTTCAGACACAGTGTCTTTTTCCCCAGCCTGGATAACTCATCAGGGACTTGCTGAGTCCATAGGTTATTGTCAGAGAGCAGCTTTGGGTTAGATTTGTGAGTCCTGGCATCACTATTGTGTACTGCTGGGAAATTTAGGCTGAACTGTTTTTTGTGTGAAGCTCATGCGAATCAAGTTCCCCTTCTCAGATGTCACTGAACACATGCTCTCTGTCTGACTTTGCTGTCAGTGAAGATAAATATCTATACTGGAGAACAGTATAGCAGTAGAACCCTGTTCTGGAGAACAGTAGATATGTGCTAAGAGGCCATAAAAACAGACAGTCCTGTATTGTAGATATTTTATACAAATGTGTCCCAGAGTGCCCTGGGCCAGGACTCCCTGGGAACAGTGCCAGGGCACCTGGCCCAGGGCACTGTTCACATAGAGCAAAGTGATTACATTAGTCAAACAAACTGAACTTTGGGGGTCAAATGTGCTTGGACGCTACAAACATACCCTAGTGTGAGTATACCCACAGTTTCTTTAAACCAGCCGTAACAACTGGCAAATATAATTCTAAAGTATGTGCCATAGGTCAGTTTTCCATTATTTTACTTAGCTTTTTAAAACACTTTGACAATCCTTAGTCCTGGTGTAACGTGGATAGATGAAACAACGCCGCGTTCTCCCTGGCCAAAGTCTTCCCATGGAAACATGTCATTTGAGACATGATGAACATGTCAGCTTGGACTTATGTTAAAATATCAGTCCAAACCCTGAAGCATCATGTTGATTCAATTAAGTAAGAGAAGCCACATCACGTTGCCAGGTCTTTTTAACATTTTCGGTTCCTGATTTTTCGGTTTTAAATCAACAACCCAGTAGGAATAGAGTTGCTGATCGATGCCATGTTACTAAAATGGTACTGTTGGATATTTGGGTATCAAAGAGGCATAAGATGAAACAAAATGATAGAAGGCAATTTCCCAGATTGCCGTGTAGTCTTATAATGGGTTTCAAATATACTCAAGGGGATATGCTCTGATGTTAATTAGAAAGACATCTGCATGGTGGTGTGTGAAATTAGATTGGATTAAAGAAGACTGCGGTGTATCGTCCTGTGTTATGTACTTTCTATAATGATAGTATACCACGAGACACCGCAAATAAAATATGCTGTAATCTGAATGGGATTTATCAAAGAGCTATATTCACATGCCACATGCCGATACGAATTCATGTATATTCATGTAGTGTTGACCAGCACATTCTACTTTTAAATGTATAATTGCGGTAGACATGACAGATCTGGCAGCATTTCTTCTGTACATCAGTTTTGGTTATTTACAGAACGATTCGATGTATTTGATGGCTGTAGTTATGTTTGACATCACATGTTTTTCCTCATGCAACAAAGTCAAATCTCACCCTGCCACACATTTTGTGTTAGAATTCTACTCAGCAATGAAATGTGTCCTTCTGGTTTTTTAATGGCTACCTAGGCGCATTATAAGGTATTATTTGCTGTTAAAAACAAGAGAAAATAAATAATCGAGAATAAGAAATAGTAACCCAAAGTAGTTTTATGTTATAGTATTAGAATATTTTTTTTGCTGTGATTTTAAATCACTGGGTGAATTCAGTCTTCCTATGTATTTGGTGATTTTTCTGAATTAACTTGGAATAACCGCATGACAAAAATTAGAATTAAAACGTTTTGCACACCCTGTTGAATCAACATGTTGCCTCTTTTGATTCACCTAATTCATAATATTCTATCATATCAATTATCAAAAGTGAAACACTAAGATGATTAACCTGTTACGGTATATATTTTATTTTCTAAATATCAAAAAGAAGTTATAGAAAGAACCAATTTGCAGGGGCTGTGCAGGGGCTCTCAACTAGTGGCTAAATTGACTGCAAGGCTCTAATCTTTGGCTTCTATTACAACGACAACAACAGAAAAGGTCCACTCAAACTTGTATTGATGAATCTGCTAACAATCCCTGAACGTAGTATTATATAAGGCCACAGCATGGTGGAACTTTTGTTACGCTCTGGCCTCTAAGCTGATGGATCAACTGAAAGTATTTGTTGACATGGCTATTTTCTTAAGCCAAATGGCAACCAGTACTGGTACAACATCTGTCAGCAACTCTGCTCTGATATCAGCACACTGTAAGTCCCGGAGGGAAGTGGACACACTCTATATTTATCTCCACAGTGCAGGGGAAGCTCATGGAGGGCAAGAGGGCAGCAGTGACAGAACATGCTATTTTGTACATATTATTCATCCCACATTGTTCCTTCAAGTTATTGCATGCTGTAAACATGCAGTGCCTCCACTGCAGTGTACTTTTTAAAGAAAGCGCAAGGTTTTATAAAGGGTGGGAGGTATGAACACTTTGACCTTGTTCAATAAAAGCATCATTGAAATAACTTATTAATGCCTTTATTCATGATTTATAAGTAGGCTGTTCAGTGTTTAGGTTAGCCGTGTACTCACTGAATCAGAAAGAGGTGCAAAAAAGAAAGAAAGATGTACTGCAAAGAATATTCAGTATGACGAATATACTTAATTTTACTGATACATTAATTTTCCTCTGCATTAGTGTTACATTGTTTGTGAAATCATGTAAACACTACACTTGCAATGTCGAGTCATTTTAGCAACAGTTTTCAGATATCAAATATTTTGTGGAAGGGTTTTTGATCTATTTGAAATTTTAAATATATTTATTAGAACCCTAGTTTTACATTACAGCACATCCTTTTTTTTTTCTTCTTTTTTTTTTAGAAATACATTTTTTGAAACGTTATTGCTACTGGAACAAGAGAGAGCACTGTTTTTTGACTACCATGACATACATTAAAATGATTATTTCAACTCGGTGGTGTAAGCACAAATGATTTGTCTGCGTCAGCAGGAGGTTGAGAAATCCAACAGTCTTATTTTTTGCCAACTGTAATGTTCAAAGTTGTATTAATCTAAGGGTTTTTGGGGTTTTTTTACACCCAGCTGACAATTTGACTGAAGGTTGCATAAATCCATACATAGATATTTGGGTAATGTGTTTCCACTCTTTAGAAAAGAACTTTGTCTTATTTTTAATTAAGCAGTTTTGCTGAATAGCATGTCGTCTAGTGAGTTCCCAGATCTTGAATAAAAAGGCTCTGGGATAACTATGAGTTAGATTTGAGAATGACTGAATGACATTTTCTTTCTGAGTGCAAATGATTTATAAATCAAAGGCAGGCCTCTAAGCACTGTGAAATGAGGTTTTCTGCACTGTGGTAAAATGAGTCACCTGACAAACACGGGACTTCCCTCTTACTAAGGAGAATCTGCATAGCATGTCTCTTACTGTGAATATATCTTTAAGCCAAAGATGAAGAGTTTAAAGTGTGCACTGCCTCCTCTTGCAAGGCAAATATTAACGGTGCTCTCTAATCATGTGTGGGTTTGGGTGAAGAGCTACAGAAGGCCTTGAGGGGCATATTCTTATATTTTCCAAGATTTTCTGAAAATCATCCTGCACCTACGCACACTGTTAGACTATGCAATCGGTACACACATATAAAAATGAAATAGTGGTTGACATTCTGTCTTTTGGCATATAATCGAAGGTTATTTTGATTCTTTAGACGTCGTAAAGGGTATCTTTGCTTTGGTTTGCTTTTCAGGAGCAGGTGCAGCACATTTTGTACATTTTCATTGGTTAATTTAGCTATAAACTGTGGATTCCTTTTCTGCTCTATTACACTATTTCTGATAAGAATTAGATACAGAAGGAGTAGACAGTACAGTACAGTATTAGTAAAGTACTTGAATATTAGACAATATTTTAATCAGCAACTGAAAATTAATTTCAAGCAAAAATATGAGCGATGTGCAAGTTTCAGCTTGATGCTTTTCTGTGTCATATGTGACACCAGACTAAGCATGTATAGGGTTTGGCCCATTAGCAGCATAAAGCAGCCTCCTCAAACACGTCACTTTAGCTGTGAGAAAGCGTGACGCATCATATCTCTAACAGTTTTCTACAAGCTACGGTTACTAATAAACAAGGTTTTTAATAAATAAAAAGCTGCTCTCCTACTTTTTAAAAACTAATACTTAGTAAGTATTCCCATTAACAGAGATGTTTAGATGATAGGACAGTAGTGTGTTACATTTGCTGTTCTATTTTTCACAAGAAAAGATGAGACACATGTATCATGATAGTATTAAAAAGCACAGATGTACTGTAGGTTTAGAGATGTCTTTGAATTTATTACTTAAAAGCAAATCAAGAGTCTACCCTTCAGTAAATGCATTATATTTTGTAGCTCTTTTTATAAATAGTGGAAAGTGCTCTTTTGTAAGAGATTTCAGTCTGAG
Organism: Hemichromis elongatus; assembly: GCA_015108515.1. Taxonomy (NCBI): domain Eukaryota; kingdom Metazoa; phylum Chordata; class Actinopteri; order Cichliformes; family Cichlidae; genus Hemichromis; species Hemichromis elongatus. Next base: position 16,776 of record VUQR01021511.1, read on the forward strand.
AACATCAGTGAAAAGTGACATAAATAGAGATCTGCTTCTGGTTTGGTACATAAGCAATGGTCAAATATTTTCAGAATTATATTTGAAGTGATGGAAAATACTACATATCCAAAATGTGCAGTACTGTTAGAGTATGTTATGGTTCAAAAGTATACCCTAAGCTGCAGCAGGATCCGACTACCTCATCCTTTTTGTAATTAAACATCTTCACTTTATATTGGCTCAGCCCAAGACGGGCAAAGAGTTGATTTGCACCTTCTCCGTGATGCAGTAATAACCTTTTCTTGGATGTGTACACCCCTTTTTTAAATTGCTTTAATTGCTTTTCAGCATATTGGTTTATATGTTTATAGTTTCACAATGTGGAAAATGTTAAATTTCTCCATTAACAATTGGTATCTTTTTATTAACTCACTCACTCATTTTTAATGAAACAACAAAATTTGTTAGTTTGCAAATTATGCAAACTTGCTAACCTTTTAAATGCATGTCCAGAAAAATTGTGTTAAATATCAAAACTTAACATTTCAGTGCCAGTAAAGTATTAGATATCATAACTGCGAAACTTTAACCCCATAAAGAGAACCGACAGATTGAGTTTTGTGGCATCAGTGAAAGTTTGGGATATTCTGCCGTGCGGTGTTGGCAATTCTCTGTGACATGATAGAGATAAAGCACATTATGCAAATACAAGATCAGTGGCAAAGTCTTGACAGTCGTTCTCTCTCTCTGCACACCTGCAGCTAAAACCCTTCATTGATTTTCAGTCTGAGGAATCAAGTTCCAGGTGGTTGAAAGTAACATAAAGCATCCTTTGAAAATGTAGATGTGACAGCTGTAAAGGCATGAAACCATTTGCAAAGTGCTGCAAAGTGCTAATCAAACAAGGTAATGAACAGTGGAAAATAGGGAAGTGCTAAGTAGACAGAACAGCATAACAATGCAACTGAATTAAAATTGTCAAAAGCATTTGAAAATCCGTCAAAATGTTACCGTATGAGTTTTATTAAATTAGATAACTTCATTTGTATATCTGTTCAGCATGATTTATGTTACAATCCTGAAAAAGTAGAAAGAAAACTTTTCTGAAATATACATTTATACATCTTTTCAGGCCTCTTTTTTTTTATCAATCTAAATGTAGCTTTTAAATGGTTCTGTGGCCTCTGGAGTTTCCACATTAATTTCAAGCGTCTTATTCTCTTTGACCATTTAATGCTGATAAAGTAGTGTAAATAATTTCAGTAGGTGAACAGTGCTGCGGTATCAAGTATAATACCAAGGATACGAGTGGATGCGCAGTTTACGAGAAAATCCCCTAATGTTTTCTTTAACCCTCGGAAGTCCAATATGACATTCATCAGAACTTAACAAGGCCTGAAGTGGAAGGAGCAGCTGTCTAAGTCCTCTAAAGGATTTCCTGTGTTTGGCATGTTGAACCAGGGCTGCAGGAACTCGTTCCTTCCTTGCTTCTTTTCTTCCTTCCTTCCTGTCTTCTGTCCCCCTTTCTTTCACACATTGTATAATTGGAATAGTACACTTTATAATGCAAAAAATATAGTTGAAGTTATATATTTAGATAATGCTGTCATCTGTTTTCATGAATTGATTACCTGTTCTAGTAGTTCTTACAATCACAGCAAAACAAAGCTGTGTTAATAAGTATCAATTTATTACACAGACTATAGTATTCTGTCTTTGTCATAGAGATGGCTTAATTATAGCCACAGTATCATAAAATCATAAGGTGAATTTACATAAGTAAGTAATAGCCTGTGTGTATTTGCCAAACAAAACATTACTGATATTACTGAAAAACTCTTCCCACAATATTTTTCTCACGGCTTTTCAGGTTAATGAGTATTCAAATCACTCCTCTTGACATTTTCCTCATGACAAAGGGTGCAGTACGCAACTCTCATTTCTAACATTTGCATAATCTCCCTGTCATCCTGCTCCGTGCTATATTTGCTGCCCTTTTCCTCTGCTTCAACTGTCATTTGCAAGGAAATCTGATTAATTACAATTTTATACTATCCATTCAATTAATTGCAGATTGCAATGTCAGTATCCAAATTTAGGAAAAGTAAAGCCTCCGCCAAATGGGAGAAAAAAAAAAACGTCAAGGTTGTCATACTGACGTTTGAGGTTTCGTCTTGTAGGCTTGCTTCAGATGAAAAAAAATAATGACCTTTCATTTCAAATAGCGTGACCGTCTGATTCCATAAAACTCACTAAACTTGATTATATAAAGGAGACGGTAAATAAGTATACAATCTCAACTGAAAGAAAATGACACTACTTTTCACAAAGTGAGAATAAACTGACACTGACTGCACCATCCATTACTGCAGAAGACCTGTGCTCTCTAATAAGGACACTGGAGAAATAGCAGCTTTTTGGATAGAATCGAAAACACAACAAAATCCAGTGAAGGACCAAAGACTTGTGCATAAAGGACGGTCTTGCATTTCAATGGCGACTATAACAAGGCAGCGTACTTTTATCCCTCTTTTCTTGTAATCATTTTCCATAATGACTCTCCAGCCTTAATCCCAAGGGGCAGTTTGAGGGAAAGGATATGCCCAAATGAAAACCGCTCCGTGTCTCAAATGATGGAAGTTTTCAGTCACAGTCCAGCAACAGCAGATGAAACGGTTGCCTGACATGCTGTCATTTAACAAACTGTCCCGATGATGACACTGTTTATCATGCCCGCATGATAAACAGGGGCTGACATAGTTAGGAGGCTCACGCAAACAGGTCTTGTATGTGACATTTGAAGGATCTAGTGTTAATATTTGAGCTTGAATCTTTCACTGCTGTGTCTCCTTTCAGTGAAAATAAAGTAGAGGGGAAAAAAACGAAAGCTTTCTTCTTCTTATATTATATTATTTGTAATTTCAGAATATATTGTATTTCAGCATGACTAAACAAATTCCTGAGTTTTTTGCAGGAAAGGTGATTTACTTTCTGTTAAAAATTAAACTATGACATGATGTAAAATTTGCTCTTCATAACTTTTAAATAAGTGGTGTGGTTACATGAAGAGGAGCAGCCTAGTTTGAAACTGCTTAGCAACTATTTCCCCTAGTGCAGTTAATCCAGGAATAGTAATATGTGTTTGTTGTAAACAACAAATATTTCAACAGCTACGGGGTGGATTAGCACAAATCCACTGTCATCACTAGAATGACACCCACTCTCTATACTTAACATTTATTATTATATTGTGGTTGATATTTGTAGTGGTGAGTGCAATGGAATTTTTTATCAGATATTTATGTCTGTGTTTGAATCCCAATAATTTTGTTCATTATCTCACTTCACTTTCTTTAGATTGGCATCAGGTTAGTGCAGTTGTCCTCAATGTGTGCGGTGCGCAGATACGCTAATAACATGTTGATAACGTCAATCAAATCTGCAGTCATGTGTGTGAGTCAAAATAAGTCGACAGCCACTTTCAAGAAGTGCACGTCTACATGTTCGCACTTTTCAGTACACGTCTTTATTGCAGTTGTCGGCTTGCGGCTGTAGCTTTTTGGCTACAGCCTACGCACATCAACAACAACAACAGGACCCAGTTCATTCTGTTTTAAGGAGACGTGATTGGAGATGCTGTTCAGGTGACTCCGCCACACCACAGCCGCACGGCAGACCGCGCCCCGCCACAGCTCTGCAGTCAAAAACGGGCTCACTGCAGCCAATAAGAGTGAATAGTATTAAACTCTCACTAAATTATAAATTTTTCATCTCTCATCACAAGTGTGTGGATTTCTTCTTTTTTTTTATAAGACTAAGAACGAACTTTTTTTTTCCATGTCTGGCAATGTTCACATTCTGTTTAACTTGAAATGAATGAAGCAGTCTAGTGACAAAGGTTACAAATAGTTGTTTGAAATGAAATTTGTTTGTTTGAAACAAAAACTCCCAATTCAGAATTATCATGAATGAGTTTATCCTCTAAATAAAGTTGCAGCTTGGCTTTTCTGTCATTGTTTTGTTTAGATGGGGCGTGGAAATATTTCTTCCTGCCATGTGGGGAATGAAGTTTGAGAACCACTGGTTTAGTGGATTACCAGTTTGGTCAGCAAAAAAAGTATGATATTGACAATACTATACAGTGGTTTATTTATGTAATGGTTTTTAGTTTTTATTCTAACAAGCATGATATAATCACAGAATGACTAGCATGGCTGCAGCCTAATAAAGTCACCGTATTTCATGTACTCAATCAGAAATTGCATTTCTGTAAATAACAAGGTTTCACATCAATTTAACACAACACAAAACGAGCAGTACTTCACAAGTTCCAACATGTTTTTAGCAACTACAATTTTTGCCCATGAAAAATAGAAGTCTTGCTCTTTGATAGCACTATTTCTCATTCAATGCAATACAGGTTGTTAACTTTCTATTGATTACTTGCACAAATATACATGAATCACCCCAAAATTTTACAGTGAAATTACCTGGACCCCAGGAAGGATATAGAAGTACCCATGATGTTTGAATGACAGAACAGTAAATGGTACCTCTGTTTTAGGGGTTGTATTACCAAAGTGAGAGAAGGATTTGCAAATGTGTTATGTGGTTGTAAACATTGATTTCACGATGCCTCGTTGAAGAAAACAAATCTTTGAAAGTAGTAGACTCTGAAAGGAGAGCTGATATGTATGCAATATGGTTTCAAATGCGTAGATGATCATAGAAATGTATGCAATAGATGCATTAAATGACTTTTTAACACAGTGGGGGGAAAAAGCAAACGAACATAACAAACTAAAAAAAAGCAACCCATAAGAAATATTAGCTGCGTTTATATTATAGTCTTCACTTGGATTTCAGACCTGTGGGCCATCTGGAAAGGATTGGTCTTCTTGTATATTAGCATCACTAAGCGTGTAGTAAACAATCACATGCATTTTACCTGTATTGCCTACATTGAAAGAGTGTTATCCTTTGATTTGTTGCAACTCAGAAGCAGGAGTCTAAAAAGGCTGTTAGAACTGAATATAGGGACCTCATACTTGATGAAGAAAATCTAGAAATTTGATGTGAAACTGAACAGTTTTTAAATTTGTTGTGACTGAATATGTAAAATTTAACCTTTTTCACATCAGTTGTAAATTTTGCCTAGTATTATTAAAGCTGTGCTGTCTTTTGAAGCTGTTTTTAAGGCACATTTTAGAATTTGGCCTTTATTTTTTTTTGTTGCATAGTGACAGGAAATAAGGGAGGGAGACCAGCAGGATAACACGCAGCAAATAACCCCAGGGAGGAATTTGATCAGTGCTTCCATCATTAAAGGAATAAGCACTCGTGTGCTTTATGCCCTAACCACTCTGCTATTGGTACCACAAGAAGCATTTCAACTTATCTTATCTCAGTTCTCCTCTTACTGTACAAAGAAAGCTAAGGTTAGGTGAAATGCATGCCCATTCTCGAGGATGCCTTAATTGTGCTCACCCACTTGTAGTTCATGCTTGCTTTCACAGAAACAGTAAAGGTTATTTCCAACATCCTCTGAGGTATTGACTGCCCCTGTGTCAAACTGTTTCCACTCTGTAGTACTGATAAGTCCAGTCAGTCTGATCAAATGCTGTGTGAAATCAGTTTAATTCAGTTTCCTCTTGAAAGTTCAGTGAGCTTGGATCAGTGATACCAGATTATTTTGCAGTAGCACCTTGTGTTATCAAAGATCTAACACAACACTTTAACACCTGTGCCGCTGCTCCCAGCTCTGCCAAATCACCCAACAAACACACACACAAAATAAACACCAGGACTTGCACTCCTTTGAATACCAAACAACAATGCATTTGTTCACTTCTATTTTGCTTGAAAGCAAACAAACATACAGTAAAACTCTGCAGATATATAAATGGCCGGACTACTTTTTGTCGCATTATGGTGGAAGTCTTTACAGTTGTCCTCCAGCTAGTCCTAAACAGAATCATAAAACAGCAGGGTACTGCTAGAGGAAAAATTATAAATATGCATTTATGAGGCTGAAACTTGCTCGAGACTCGGTAGAGATATAACTGTCTGAACCACACCACAGAAACAGCATCTGCAGCATGTTGACAAGAGGACCTTAACATTGTATAGTTTAAAGGTCAACACAACTGCCTGATTCTTGTCAACATCATAATTAGCAATATCCTCAATGAAAAAGTACTACTGGGCATAAGTTTCAATTCTACTCCGATTTTATGTATGAAAATGTAAATCTGATGGTTTTAATAGAGATTTTGTTGTTTTAACACAATAAACAACAACTAATTTTAGTTATTGAAGCTTATTGTATTCAGTTATTGTTTTAAGCCCAATAAAAGCACATTTGTAATTTTTATTTTATTGGACTGCACTTAATTTTTTAATCTCCTCTAGCATGAATAATGTTAGAGAAAGAAGCTGATTTTTTCCCTCAGAAAACAGCACAGCAAAGGGCCACTGTGACATTAGGCAGGGGAGTCTGTTGCTCAGTATGGCCTTTGGCTGTTTAATGAGACAGAACATTTGGCCAGTTGTGATCTGGCTGTTTTATTATGTGAGCAGACAACTGCAGAACCCATTTAGCAACCAAATACCTGTGGATTTGATTTTGACAGAGCTGTCTACTTCTCCTCTGTCTCGCTCACATACTCACTCAATGACCTGAACTGGAGCAAAGGAGTGGATTCAACTATTCTTTAGCACATGGAAAGAAAGACATGTAAAAGTTTTGCTGCAGTCCACTTTAAGGCGTTATAGATGGGCTTGACAGGACTTTTCATATATATATATATATATATATATATATATGTATGTATATATTCACATTTAAATAAGAATAAACGCTTTTTTATTTTAAACACAAGTGGTACTGTAGCTTTAAAGTAAGTCTAAGATCTACATCAATGCATATACATGGATATATAAAACAATGATACTTGAACAAAACTTGAATATAACCAACTTGGAGGAAGTTAGTTGATCTATAGGCCTAAAAAAGAAATTTAAGAACCAGAAAAATGTTGCTGTAATATCATTTTACCAGTTCGGGTAATGTCTGTTCATCTATTGTCACTAATTACAGTTGTCTAAAACATCCATTGCTTTAGACTGTTGTCTCTTCCACTGTTATAGCCTGTCTTCTATCATGGTAGAGCATTTGATAAATGAGCCAGTTGTCTCAGTGTTTAGACTGTTTTTACAACAAAGAGTGATTGAGAGCAATGCTAAAGATATAGATTGATAGAATGGCAGAATGACAGTTGTGATAGGCTGTTAGCTGATAGACCTGTCTGCTCCCTCTGACAAACACAATGCTTGCCCATACCATGTGGTTCAGGTTCACGCTGAAGTGCCATTATTGCTAAAAGACTTGTTAATGTGCTTCGGGAATGATGCAAAACAAGATTACACCTGAGCACTGAAAATGTGGCAACAGTGGAAATGGAATGCTCAAGACAACGCAAAGTAGCCTCAAGACAGTTTATATTGTTTTTCATGTGACAGCTGTTAATAAAAAAGTGTTGGTGTAAATTAAAAAAACCCAACAAGGATTCTTGCAGTATATTATATAGTATCTATGAGTATATTCAGAATTACATTTCACATGACATAAATTACAGGTTTTATTCATTATGTTTCATATCATAAACTCAGAATCTCAAAAATAAGACTTTTCCCATATTAGAAAAGGTATTTTATGTTAACACATTGAAGCTAATCATTTACACCAGCTTGTGCTCAACATATTATCATGTGCAAGAACATTTCTCTGAGATTCGTTTTCCGTTCATGATTCCACCCTTGGCATGACTTCAGAACTCATTGCCTCTTTTTATGTGAAATCCAGGATTTTAAAAGATGTAATACGGTTTTTTTAAGCTCATAGAGTGCATGTGCAAGGTTAGCATTAAGTAGTATTAAACACATAATTTAAAGTATGTGGGGGAAAACATTATTTTCAAAAAAGAAGAGGGAAAGTTTAAATCTCCCTGTGGGGCTTTGATTCCCTCTTTGTGTGCGCTGTTCAAAGAGGTAGCTGAGCTGGACACACAAGGGGGCTCTGCTGTCGGTGCCTTTCCAGGAAGACTGATGATAGGCAGCAGCTTGAATCTGGCAGAAACTGAATGGACGCAGTGGCACAGAGAGTACTGGACACGTCTGTAGTGATTACATTCTGCTACAGAAGAAGTTCAGGGGTCAGGCTGACTGTGTACCGGCAGCTTGCTGCACCAAACTGACTGTATTCCCAACACTGTGCAGTGCTATCTCTTTATGATGCCTCAGGCTAGCTCTGCAGGTTCACCGTCACTCTGTTGATCCTTCTCAGAATTTGATAACCAAAATTAATTCCCTCAGTGCTTTGACTGCACACCTGTGTAGCTCATATTAATCCATTGAGTTAACAGTTGCAAATGCACATTTGAACTCATTGCCTGAAATAGCTCAAATTAACTGCATTAGTCATTAGCCCTTCTCTACCTAAGATAATCAGCTAGTTAGTGTTATTGCCAAAACAAGAAAATTGAAGTTTAAGTTCAAAATAACCAGTTCAAGGCTTACTCTGTTTTAGGAACATATCTCAGTAACACAGAACACGAAGAATAATGCAACAGCAACAAAACCAGCTTCCGTGTGAAAATGCTCATGTTTAAAATCAATCTTTATAGTCAGCAGTTAAGTTTTAATTTAGATACTGTTTAAAAATGGAAAAATTACGAGGCTGAATTTCTTTTTTCACTCAAAGGGAAACACTTTTGGTTGTTGACAAAGTGAGATTCAAAAACAAGAATCACTTTAACATCATTTTAAATATCCAGGGATGCTTGTGGAAATGTTTGAAGAAGGACTTACCGTCCTCTCGAGACTTCTGAATAAATGCATCAACCCCGCTTTCTCCATAGTTTCCCTCTGAAGCGACAGTAGAAACGTAGTTCCAGTTCATAGCTTTGACAATGTCCACCATCGCCTGTGCCTGGTACGTGTCTGGAGGCACCACACGGGAAAAGAAGTCGTAGCGGGTGTTGTCACTCAGCTCTGGAGCTGTAGAAGCATAGCTCACCTGAGGGATCTGCGAGAGAGGAAGAGAAGATAAAGAAATGTGATGGTTACGCATGATGAAATATATAAATAATATACTCCGTGCATATTAATTATATATACAGCAAAAAGGTCCCACACTGTTTTGTGTACAAAAAAACTTAACTGCCGCAAAATATGACACCTAACATCTGCTGATATCTACTCATGTACTCATTGTAGATTATTCTCCCTCGGCAGTTCGCACGCTGTTGCTTTAAATAGTCCTGATGATCACAGGCTTAGCTACGATACTTTCTGAAAATTATTTTCCACACCAGTCAAGCAACACTAATCTCTTCATGACTTCACAGTGAGATTTATTTTTGGTGTTGAACAACATATAAGCACAGAAGCAAAGGTGTTGTGTTTCCAGAGCTGAAATAATACCCCATGTTCTTGTCAGTTTCCATAAAGATATTATTGTTTCTTAGAAAATGATTACCATAGTTTAAATACAAGTAGAAGGCGAGGTGTGGGTGTAGCTCAGTAGAGGAAAGATAATCAAAAGGAAGTCAAGCTCATTATCCTGAAACAGCTTTGGTTTATCTTGAGATACTTATTAAAAGAAATGATTATGTTCTTTGATAAATATGTTTTAAAACATCTAGGACACATAATAAGAGCTTATACCGGCAAGTACAGTTTTCAGAGTTCTGCTAGTTTTTACGTGCATCTCTTCCGAAATATATCTTTGTTCTTAGTTGCGCTACAGAAGCCTTTTTGCCGCGTCTAGCAGAAAACTCTTTGCCTCAACTTTTGCTTGCTCAAGTTATTTCAGATTTATGGCTATCATAGCTTGTGTGATCTTCTCATAGCATCTGTGCTGCACAGTTTGAAACTTAACTGACCAGATTTTATGGCATTCAGTAATGTGGTTCCATTTCAAATATGGACACTGTTTTAACATTGCTCCGTTTTTTTTTTTTTGTCATTGTGATTAAATCGGCCTGGAGATGCAAAAAAGCAACATTACATTTGCTGAAGGCCAGAACAGTGTTTAATTGCATTTTCCTACATGCAGTGCTAAAGTAGAGTGCATGTCCTAAGGTCAGCTTTACTTATTTCACATAAAACACTTGCACAAAATGTCATGTTACTAAAAATAATACACAACCAAAATATCAGAATGTTGACAATCAATCAATGCAGTAGTGCATACGTTTCTATTTAAATTTTTAAAAAAAAAATGCTGGGAAAAACATTCTTTTTTCAGTGAGAAATTAGGAGGGAGGAATATGTGAATTTGACTGACAACTGAGTAAAATGTCATTCTTTCCAAATACTCTTTGGAATGCTGTGCTGGAGTACCATGGGACCTCAGCATAGCTCTGGGGAGTTTGACAAATCACAACACTGTTGAGCATTCCCTACTGAGATGAAAGGAAGCACAGATGGAGGGATAAGCTGACACGGACCTCTTTAAAACATGTATTATTTTAGAACATAAATTTGTTACTGCTTTAAGCCCAAATAACTTGATAATAAGACAGCTTTTAAAATTTTTTATGTTTACTATCCACGTATAGTCCTTCTCTTTACCTCCTATCACGCTTGTGTTCTAGCAGTGCTACATGAAAGTAAACTTTACCAGCTGAAAGTCCTGTTTAACCAATATTTGCTCCACAAACTGCACAAAGACTGCTGTGGGAGTCATACAGTCCCTTCCTCTCTCCCTTACTTCCCACAGCTGAGGCCTTTGATGTGGTCAGCTGCAGCGTTGCACTGATTCTGCTTCTACTGTGCACCCTGCTTGTAGCTGCAGCCTGTGCTAGGAGTACAGCTGTTCACTCTGTGCCCATGACCTACAGCTCCTAGCAACTAATTTTACTCCACAATGACTTTACTTTTGTTCCTTTTCCTGTTTATTTGTTGGTAAAACTGGAACAAGAGGTGCATTAAATCTGCCTACCTGATAAGCCGAGAACAGACTGTATTCTGTGCAGAGCTGGCTTTAGGAAGTGAATTGTGATGCAGCAACCACCTTGTTAAGTTGATTTTCTTCAAAGAGAACATGCAGAAAGGGGAAGTCTGTGTTGCTGTATAATGGACTGTCTGTGTGTGTTGCATGTTAGCTTCCTGGAATTCATTTGTCCTAAGCTATCACACCGTGTCTCGTCTTCAGAGCATTTCTATGTCAGTTGTCTTGTGTCGAGTTGATATTGCTCGTAGAAACTGCCCTTGCTTCACAAGCTCTGATCACTGAATGATATCAATGTTGGAGACTAACATGCATCGTACATGTGTTTCTGCCCTGTTGAAGTTTGTGGCATATTGAGCCTGCACCCTGCAAACTGGAAGCACTTTGTTACTGTAACATAAGCAGGTCAGTGTACTTTTAACCTTTAGGTTTGTTGTGTTTCTCTCCCTCTTGAAAAGAATAATCGTGCGAATCATTTTTTTTTTTTTTGGTCTCACACTCTTTTGACGTCATGAGACGACAGGCGAGATTCAGCAGAGTGAAAGTTAAGTGTCGTTCAAAGGTGTTTGGAAGGTGTTAATGATGCCTTGTTTTAGATTATTTTAGTGTTCTAACATACAGCGAAAATTAGTTTTTTAGCCATTCACACCCAAAATTTGCTCCCCGAGTTATGTGTCAGAGTGATAGATGTTATATTTTAATAATTTTCCTAACACACTATGTCCTTCCAGAATAAAATATGAGGTGATAACACATGTATCATACTGCCTCTGGCATCTGCCTTATAGTATCCTGTCTCTTTTAAGCTCATTTTCCAGATGTTTCATTTAAAACTCAGATTGCATCTAATCAACTGTCTCCTGCTGACATTTATGGCCGTACCTGCTATTTATGCTCTTCCTGTTACTGTATTTTCCAACAGATGTTTAGTCTTTTTAGAAGAAGCAGACAAAAAAAGCCAATTTTCTAAAGATAAAATGCCAATTTTAAAGCTAATTTGCTGAATTGAGGAAGTCTTATAGCATAGTATATAGTATATGAAAATGGGATTTTAAAGAAGTTCCTTTTAATTTTGCTGTTCCCGTGTATTGCAGTGCTGTTGTGACATGTCCAGACTCATATCTGCCAAATAAGTGTGAGGTGCTGTGAAGCTACGCTGTTGTATTTTTCACCTGAGGGATTTTCACTCCTGTAACAATCACACAATTTCAGCATTCTGTCAAGATCCAGGAGAGGCAGAGCTTATCGTGTTTGTCTTGCCAAGATTTCTTGCTCACTGGACTACAGCGATGGTCCTGAACAGAGTGCTTCCTCTAATAGAACAGAGTCGCATCTTAGCATCCGCTCAAGAAATTAAATTCTTCGGCACAGGTGCCGTCTGATGTACCTCCAGTGAATCAAAGATACAGGGAGAAAAAATACAGACGTGATGTGTGGTGCTTTGACAGGGGTTTGACGTAAGAAAGGGGTTTTGTCTGGAGCAGATGAATTCAGCATGGATTGCTACACTCGTGAACACATTCAGTGGTAAAGATCTTAGTAGGTTGTTTAAAAATGACTTGGTTTTAATAATGCTGTGTACACTTACCATCTGTTCAGGCAGAGACTAAAGCAGCTGAACTTGTTCTCCTCTCAGATGAGCTTTCTTAGCGATTCAGTCAGTATAGGGAATGCCGGTACATTATTCCCTCCTCTCTAAGTTTATAGAACTCTTTTAATCAGCACCTACCCTACCCCACCACTATCCATTTAATTTCTAATGGGCTTAGGAAATATGTTTAATTGCTGTGATGTGAGTCTCAAGAAGATATTTGATGCAGATTTAATGTTCAAATCACTTGCTTTAAATAACTGTGCCTTTTTAAAAATTCAATGAGCTCATTTGGCACTGCATCAATGCAGGAGTAATGATGCTCATTAGAACTGTACAGAAATATTATACATCTACAGTGTTTGCTGGGGAAGAAAAATCAAAAGCTTTAGTCAGGCTTTGGAAATGTTTCTGCAAATACTTCCTATGAAAATGTAAAAGCAGTATATTTTTAATCTATGAAAGCAGAAAAAAGGTTTCAGTTCACAGGAAGAGTCCATATTTAGGACTGGTGTTACTGCGTACGAGGTGTTGATGTATTATTAAAATTAATTTTTGCTAAGCGAAGAAAACATTTAACACTTTAAATCAAGCAGATAAAACAAGATAAAAACCATGGTTCCAGATACAGTTGCAGGTTTAAACCTTTAACAAGGTTAAACTAAAAACATCCATTGCCTAATTGACTTGTTCCCAGACTTGTATGAACAGTTAAAAGGGCCAATAGATATTAGTTAAATGAAAACTTATAGTCATAAAATAATATGCACGATTTAGTGATGTATAAGCTATTTTTTCTCTTCAGTGTTTCTCAAGTCAAACCTTAGCAACCAAGACAATGAACAATGTGCCTTAAATAGTATGTGTGTGGTTGCAATGACTTATTTTTCCAAAACTGAATACATTTTTTCATTATAAAATACGACAAAAAAGGTGATAAACCTTATATAAGCATGCATGGTTCATTAGCTAACAGACACAAATCCCTCTGAGCTTGTGTCAGGAAGGGCAATAAGTATGAGACCCTTTGGTAACACTCTGGCCAACCAATCAGTGTATTCCCTAACTAGTCTATGAGTGACTGCTGGAGGTTGCTGGGTGAAATCAGTCACAAATTTATGTACCAAAAAGCTCCTCCTCTCAGGCCAGTACTCTGCAGTCTATTTACAGTATATTTACACCTGCAGGCCAGTGGACACTCTTTCAGTGATGAAGATGTACACATCCTGGACAGGGAGGAACGCTGGTTTGAGTGCGGAGTCAAGGAGGCCGTTTACGTAACTAGTTACCGAGCTGTAGCGAAACTTGGAAAAAGTGAAATGCACGTTTGTACATTTCCCTTTTGAAGTAAACTCTTCGGTCTTAGTACTGCTTAGTGAGTAGTTTCACAAGGAAATACCTGAAACTATTGCAGGTATGCCCTAAATTGTTCTGTTGTCTCTAATTTACAAAAACACGTTTGCCTCTACCTGCTTATAAGGAGTTTTGTAAATGTAGTTACTGTGTTGTTTCACAGATGCTCTTGAGAGCCATAGCACCTTTAGGCATACATCTGTAGTCTTCAATTAAAAAACAGCTGAACATAACAGTGGATGTCATCCAAGGTGAAGCATCCAGTCAGTGGATCCCGTCATAGTAGATTTCCATTCTTAGCCAATGGTAAGCTAAGCAGTAGTGTCATGCTTAGTGAAAGATATTGCTGTGCTGAGAGTATTTATATGCATTCTAATGTTCAGTTACTTTTCTTATCATTAAGACACCTTTACTCCCAGGGGAAAAATATCTTCCTTTATCTTTAAAGCTTGGCTTGACCCTTTGAATAACTACAGGATGAATCTGCTGAGTCATAAAGCCCACTGAGATCTTTCCACCCATTGTTACTGAGATCAATATAGTGAGAATAAAGAGAACAATGCAAGCTCCACATAGATGCTTGTGCCAAGGATCAAAATCGGATCTGATACTTACAGGTGCTTAATCTCTTCTACTCTTTATAGTTTGCCAAGTATTTTTCTCAACAACATTTGAGCAGCCTGTGTATTGCCTTTTTACTAACTCAATTTTACATAGAATGTTAACAATAAGGGTCATTATCTGAAGAAATTTTGGAACCCTTTACCTTCTACAACAGTATTTCCCCTAAATTAACTGCTTTGGTTTTACTAGGAGTGCAGAAAAACTAGAGAAAAATTGCCACTTGCTGTTTTTTTATTTTTATTTTTTTGATATGGATCAGTGTAGCCAGTCCGCAGTTTAGTATCAAAGTGGTCAGAGGAAGCATGAATGCTGTTTTTGTGTGTGTTTGTATTTGTCTTGTTATATGAGGTAAATACTGATGTGAAACTATCGGTCTACCTATCCATCTATTTTTCTTTTTTTTTTTTTTAAACAGTTACCCTGGTCTAGGTTCTGTGGAGTCTAAGAAAACTTGGCCTCCTTCTCGTCAGCCACCAGCTCTTCTGGGATATGCCAAGCCAGCAACCCCCCCCAGCATGTCCTGGATCTGCCTCAAGGTCTCATCCCAGTTGAACATGCTTGATATGCCTCACCTGGGAGGCCCCCAGGAGGCATCTTGGCCAAGTGCCTGAACAACATCAACTGGCTCCTTTTAATGCAGAGGAGCAACAGCTCTGCTCTGAGTCCTTCCTGGATGAATGACTTCCTTACACTGTTAAGCTGAGGTGGATACCAGGACCACATCCTGGACCCAACCCTGGGGCAGAGGCTTGTTAGTGAGCACCTGGTGATCAGGTCTTAGCTCATCAGACCACATGGATCCATCCTCTTGTGGACCCAACACCCACAAGAAAAGCCACAAGAAGTCCAGTGCTTTGTGGCTCATGCAGCAGTCGACGGTTTAAAATTGCTACAGTGTCGGCTGCACTCTTGGCAAGGTCAGTCTCGTGAGTCTGATTGTGAATATCGGTCAAAGTTTTACCTGGATGAAAGACATAAAAACACTATGTTTTTAGAAAAAAGAAGAAGTGTTTTTTGTGTGTTTCTGTCATAAAAAAGCAATTGATAAACAGGAAAAAATATGTTATATAGTAATAATAATAAATCCCTGCTTAAAACAATTTGGTTAAGAACAGCTAGTGTGTTACAGAAAAATGGCACTGGCAAATCCAATCAACAGCAAGGTAATTAAAGCAACTGTCAACTAACACCTGCACTGAGCAGATTAGCTGGCTAGCATCTCAGTGTTTGTATTTTTAATATACTTTTAAAATCCTTATAGAAAATCCCAAGATAGACAGAAACTGTCAGACATTTCTATCCACTAGTGCACTCACTACTCTCAAGAGATGGAAGCAAAAACACACATTAAGAGCTGTGTTAGAATACTTTGGCACTGCTCCTAGCTTCAGTTTACAGGAAGAGACAATTTACATTTTACATTGCTTTATATATAAAAAGTTTCGATTTTTTTGTATGCATGAAACTTTGTGCCTGTAAGTATGAAGCCGTCACGCACTGCTCAGAATATCTAACACCATATTTACCTTACGTTAATTTATACAACACTTCCTGCATTGTTATATACTAGTCTCAAATAGAATGTATATGTTTCCGTATGATGAAGTGCTTTATGTGAATTACATGAGTGAATACTGATAAAACTGAAATAGAAGCTATGTGTATTTTATATTCAACATATATATATATACACATAAAACTTGCTGCCCATGTAAAACCTATAAGTCAATCTTAGTTTAAATAATGTGGAAACACAAAATAATGTGCCTTGGTGCAATAATTCTGTTGATCTGGACGTAGCATTTTCAGTGGGAGAAGTAACAGCGCATTTACATAATGATAGAAAATAGCACCAGTGACGAATAATGGGCTAATGATTATTAATAAACACATTGTAATGACGATCATCAACAACCTGATCAATGACCATTGACAATTTTGTCACTGCTCAGTAGAAAAAAAAATACTTATGAGCCCCTGAAACGAGAATTGTCTGAAGCAGTTAGAAACGGGGGTTGGCAACCCGCGGCTCTTTCATCCTTATACTGCGGCTCCGCGCGGCCTGGGAAAATAAAATATAAGTATTTCATTGAAGCGTATTTTATTTGTGTTAGTTCTTTTTTTTTTTAATTGCATTTCTAAATTGGAAGATTATTGTGATGTTGAAATATTAAAATAAAATTGTATTTTATAATTTTTTCTCACTCAAAATAAGCATCACACTTCACATCAGAAGGCCGCTCTTGTTCAGAATCACAAATTAAGTGATATTGAGAACCTTCCAAGACCCGTGAAACTCGTGTTTGAAACATGGAGTAACATCCCGACACCTACATAAAGATAGAGAAATATGCATTTGGAGTCACCTTGAGAAGGTGAGAGATGTCATTATGGAGGCAGATGAAACAATGGTCTTGTATGATGTTACATTTTACTTGCTGGATAGGTGAGCTCTTCACCCAGTCTTTGACGATGGGTCCAGAACCCTCAGAAGAAACATGCTTCCCTTCCTTGGTTCAATGATCAGTTACTTTTTTCAGTTACTACCCATAATTTGTGGCAGATGAGGATAGGAACATAGATCTATCAGTAAATCGATAACTTTAATTTCAGGCTCAGCTCTGAGTTCACCACAACAGAACCGCACAGTACCTGCATCACTGCAGATACTGCACTAATCCATCTGTTAATCCCCCATTCCACTCTCCCTCAACTCATGAAAACTTCTTAAACTCATCCACTTGAGGCAGCAACTCATCTGCAATCTGAAGCAGGCAACAGCCTTTTCTGACTTAAAACTATGCCCTTGAATTTGGAGCCATTCATTCTCATCCCAGCTACTCTACACTTCGCTGCAAAACTCTCCAGTGCAAGGTGGAGGTCATTACTCTTTGAAGACCACATGTAAATTAAAAGTTTGATCCTTAGACCATCAAACTGGACACCATTCATTTAGTTGCACCTAGAAATTTTTGCCCACAAACTTATGACCAGAATCTGTGACAGTTAATCAATATTTAATCATGTTGAATTTAAGGAAGTTATTTTAAAGAAAATTACATTTAAATAAAAAATCAGACAAGTACAGAAGTAATCCCTGCAGCACTCCGCTGCCATATGTTAATATGGGCTATTACTAGTTTTTCCATGCTGTGGCTGATAGACAAGAAATGTAGGAACTGGTTCGCAGGTTAATTTTTGAGAGTTAAAGTTGCCAGTATTTTATGTTAGGGGCCCAACCTTACAGCATAAATCTTTACAATTTTTGCCAGGTTAGTTGTTTCCTGCAGAACCCAAAGGTAATTAAAAATAACACTGGGCTGCTCCACAGTTCAGGGTTGCATGAAGTTATTATGAGGAAACAGCTTTTGAAAATACTTTTCCTTCAAGAAATGGAGCTATATGGAGGGCTTCTGTATACCTGAATGCTTTATGGACAGCAACAAATTTTGAATTTTTTTTAATTTTTAGTTTATTAGATTGACTGCATGACACTTTCTAAGCTCGACTTTATTTCCCACCATACCTAGCAGCAGTGTCACTGATTGGTTTGCATTTTCATACCAAACATCCCCAGGTCCTTTCTATATTAGTGTTCTAGGGCCTGATTTACAAGTTTTGCAGTTGTGAAAGCCCTGGGTCTGACATGATGTACAAACCAGTCTACACAACTCTTTTTGTCATTGTTCGTTTATTCAATTCTAAACTCAAATGCAAGCACCCACTCACTCATGCATGTGCACACGTGCAAACACACAGACACACACACACACACACACACACACACACACAAGTACACATGGGTGTAAAACCCATAGATGCACAAACGCACCAAACCCAGTGCAAAACAGTAGCCAGAGGCTATTTCTGCATTGTTACAGTTTGCATAAATCTTTGTATCTCTGGAAAAAAAATAGAGCAGGCAGGCAATACTAGATAAGAGTTTATTTCCCATTCTTGCAGAGGTGGGCCGTTCCACTCCATTTGCAGCCTTTTGTCAAAATACGTAGCTAATTTTTCATACTTTGCCTTAGCAAAAACAATACGCAAAATCTCGCAGCCAAATTAAATATTTGATGGGCCTCAGCACTTATTGTTTACTCCCTGTTTCGAAAGGCACTCTGTGTTCCTACACATGGCTTTTGTTCTATTTGTTAAGCAGTGGCAATCATTAATTTGAGCAGTGGCAACTGTGATTAATTATCTCATTACAAATTGAATTATTACTTGCGTTAAACATGCAAATGAGCTCAACTAAAGGTTGAGAATGCTGTGAGATTTGAACTAAATGACATTTTTGATTAATGACTCATTGCATAAACAACAATGCACTTGTTTACCACAAAATTTGAAGGAAGTTGTATAAAGTGCAATTAATGTTCAGGTTTTGACTAATCTTCCCCTGGGTTATAATGAATTAGCATGATAACCCCAGCATTAACAACCACATAAAAAAAGGTGAATGCGTGATCAAAATACTTAACTGATGCTACATCAAGTATTGCCTTGCTATGAAAAGCCACAGTATTTTATGAAAGCTCTGGAAGTTGTAGAACAGATGTTAAAAAGTGTAATATAATGAAATGTCTGGGTGTCTTTCACAGTTAGCACAATGGATATCCCTTTTGTATTCAGCAATCCTGAACTGGTGTGCTCCTCCGTCTCCTGTTCTAAGGCAACTAATACTTTCTACTGCATTGGTGCAAAAGACATCAATGAAGTGAAAAAGGGATATTCTTAGCAGTGCCTTGGGATAGAAATGGATTTAATATTTCTGGGAAGGTTCACAATAAGTCTTGCACGTCACATCACATTCAGAGTTTATTCACTGATCTAGCTCAATCTCAAAAGTGTCTTAAACACCAAGAGGTCAGTGGTGTGCAAGCCTGCAGTGTATTGTGATGCCTGTTGTTTCTGCATGAAAAAAAAAAAATTCATTATTGGATAGCTGTACTCAATATTTACTGCAATGCTTCACACAAATGATGGAGCCCCACCAGAAACAGCCAGGGACAGAGCCAATGACTGCTTGTTTTTTTTGTTTGTTTGTTTGCTTGTTTTGTCTGTGTGGTGTGTGTGTGTGTGTGTGTGTGTGTGTGTTTTTTCCTCTGGGCCAGTTCACAACTTCTTTGTATAATTATATGCCCAATTCATTCTTCTGCATCACTGAATCATGACCTAAAAGGATTTCAGCCCAAGACACTTCATTAAAGCTTTTGTATTCAGAACTCTTGTTGGCAGCAGCCATAAAAATTATCAGGAGGCACAAATGTGACAGACAGCAGTGTTAGCAGTAAAACTGGTGATAACAGACTGAGAAGATGGAGCTAACTAAAAATAATGAGTTCATAATAAATCCTGAGAGGAAACCCTAACCTGAAGGGAAATATCATGTTTAAAATAAACGTGATTCATTTACAGTATTTCTAATATATGGCTTCTGTATCTTTTATTTATTTATTTATAGATAATAAAATAAAATTTAATAATTATTATTTTTTATATTTCATTATTTTATTATTTTTTCATTTTTCTAAAAGAAACAACAACAAAAAACAAACAAAACAAAACAACCCACACTGTAGTATGTTGTCAGTGCTGTGGCATGGGTTCTACAGGGAAAAACCTGTTGATACTAATAAACGAGACGAAAACCACACCTATTATCATTCTTTCCTAGCATTGCTCTATGCTCTGTGGCACTTTGGTCTAGATTAAACCCATGGATTTGCAGGGTATTGCTATTAATTTTTGCAGGCATTCATAAATGAACGGCTATAAATTATAGTATTAAATATTTATGTTCAACTATAGAATTTATATTTTTTTGTAATGCCATATTAGCATTACATTAGCATATCCCTTAAAGTATTTTTGCCATCATGGCTATAGAAATAAAATATATTCAGATACATTAGTACCATATTATGGAAGTGTAATTTATTCACTTGATGAATAAACTCAGAGAAATCTTTCCATTTATCAAAAATATGAATTAATTAGATCATTATAATTATTTATTAGGGAAATGCCAGGAAACTTCCCACTGCTTAGTTTCAGTACAACTTTCTTTTTGTTTACTTTAAACACTGGGAGATGCATACATCTCTGTCTGTTGAGGGTTTTTTTTTCACATGCATCATCATATATCCTGAAGCCCTCCTGGTTCCAATGATCAGGGATAATCCTGTAACACCCAGAAGATACACATTACCATCTGTATTACTTAAAGATGCCAGTATCTCTCAGTTCATCTCCTTATTGTACATTAATGGCGGGGTCATTATTGCTCATGAAATTAGAGTTTCGTGTCAACAGAGCATCTTTGGGGATTATTACTGTCATAAATTCAGAAAAAAAACCAACTTTTTTTTAATCTCATCTCACAGTCATCTCAAAACAAATAATTTGAAGGCCAAAATTTAACAGCTTTTTGTAGAAACTATTATAACGGCCATCATAACACTAGTTGTGTTATGATGGCCGACGTGTACCACAATCTAAAACCATTGGGAATTTAATCGAGCATTCCCTGAGGGTGCACTACTAGAAGACACTCCCAAAATCTGCTCATCAGCTCCATTTACAGAGGGTACGTCCCAAATCTTTCACCCCTGCTCTCATTCCCTTCCTCCACCTCTAGTTGTTCTGCTTCAAGAATCAAGCTGTGTGAGAAATACTAAAACAGAATGGAAAACTGGGAGATGTACTTATCAGCTTTCAAATAAACGATAAAAAAATTAGTTAATTATGACTGCTTAATTTATTTATTTAATTTTGTTGAGCATTGGTATATTAAGGTAATTTTGCTTTGATTTTCAGTTTAGTCAGTCTTAAAAGGTTACGTGTAAAATCTGATTTAGATTATCCAATTTATAAGTCCACATTTGTAAATGCATTTTAAAGTTCTTCATAGTCATCTTCCTGATCATACTGATAAGGTGACAAGTTAAACAAATTTTTTGGAGCGTTTCCCAGTCGTGCACCCTCAGGAAATGCTCTTAAACAACAAAGTAAAATAAGCTACCTGAGCAGGTATTACTCATATGCACATGTGAGCAAATATTAAATTTTCATACAAATAGTACAAATACAGTAGATTTAGGATTATTTGCACAGCTCCATCCACAAGCTCCATCTTAACACTTCCCAGCTGGCCAATTACTGGGTTTCACATTCCTTGCTAATGGTCAAAAAATGTGCATACTGAAATGGTCTTTCTCTGCAAGCATATTCTGTTTATCCAGCATGCTTTAGTCAGCCAAATTTCTCACCCTTGAAACTGGGTAAACATGTAATAAAATGTGTCAGTGAAGCATTTCCATTGACGAATAAGGAATCTAGTGGGGATAAAAGGGCTTATTTCAGAAGGAGGACTCGGGATGAATAGAGGTCAGAGAGACCACTGGTGCCCAGTTGTTTTGCTCTCAAAGACAAAATAAAAAGCCAAGCAAAATTGAAGCTAGTGTGTAACATAAAGAGTTGTCCCAAGTGAACAAGGTAAACAAGCGTTGTTGATGTGAAGAGCAGAAATTGGAGCTCGCTTCTATCAAACAGCAAGCCAAGCTAGGAAAGTTCAAGCATCTCTAAATAAAACAGTATCAGGCAGGGAAATTAAGAGCCCAGTGGAATACCTGCGAAAACTGAGAGGGGGGAACAGCGCTGACTTAATTATTCCCATCAGCAGAAAACCAGCACAGAAATGACATATTAGATATTTCTGTCATTTCCTGCTTACTAGTAGAGACTATGACAGACGGTACTAAGGTTGAGTGTGACAGACGAGGTGAAGAATGCACTCTCTTTCATGTGCTGATATCTGCAAAGGTTGATTACTACATGCCTTATGGTGCCCTATGTAAATCTGAAAGAGAGCAAAGAAAACAGTTTTGATCTAAATTCATCCCATTAATGTACCAAAACTTACTAGTTACTTGGCAACTTCTTGCTCCTTTGAGCTTTAAGTGTGCTTGTTTTGCACTTCAGTAACCTTTAACATTGGTAATTAAGGAGCTTGTTCAGGAGAAGCTATTTATTTCTGCTTACTGCACTGGTTAAGTGTACATTTATTTAGCAGTAAGAAAATACATTTGAATTGACTTGACTTGAATTGAATTGAATTAAATTGAATTGTAGTGTGAAAAGAGATAATTTTTACTCGTTGAACGTGATCCTATGACAAATAGTCTGGTTGAATCTTTTCTTGAATATGTATTTAAGAATGTGTATGAGCCAGAGCACAAGGCTTTGTAACAGCTCAAAGCTCAAATATATATTTATAAAGTTATTAAATGTTTTATAGCTTTTAATTAATATCAAAACACAAAATCTGTGTGTAAAGATGATCTGAGCAGAGGCCAGTAGGCAGAAGAGAAGGTGGGTAATGTTTCTGCTCCTCTGATTGGTGAATGTTAGCCAAGTTCATTTTAAGGATGATTAAAAGCATTGTCACTTTTGAATAAAAGAGTTTTTAGTCAAGTCAAGATGGTTGTGATATTTCTAATTGAAATTACTATTGCTAATGCAATTACAACTACTAGTACAACTAGTTAAATTAGTAAGGCTGGTAATTCTGTTATTTATGCTACGATTGCTGTCACTCTGGACATTGCTCCAGAGTAAGATCTATTACAGCTACTTTGTAAGCATGGTAATTACCACATCTTTTAATACAAGCACAGACAAGTACAAGAAGTTTCTTCCCCTCTAAAGGCAAGTATCACTCGATGCATGTATCACTCCACTCCGCAGCAGATGGCCGCCCCTCCCCGAGCCTGGTTCTGCTGGAGGTTTCTTCCTGTTAGACGGGAGTTTTTCATTTCCACTATCGCCAAAGTGCTTGCTGGTCCAGGCCATTTGATTGTCGTGTTTTTCTCTGTATGTATTATTGTAGGGTCTACCTTATAATATAAAGCACTTTGTGACGACTGTTGTTGTGATTTGGCACTACATAAATAAAATTCAATTCAATTCAATTCAATTCAATGTGCAATAAATGGTACCATTTACATTTGCTTCTTTGCAAACATTATATTTGCCAAATGCATTTTGTAAGATACAGAACCTCTGTTGTTGGATTGCAGGTGCAATTAGTCCTTGTTCTGCTCTACAGCTTCAGGGAGCTTGGTATAATGGCACATGAACTAGTTCACCAAGTTGTGATAAGAGTGGCCACCCTACTGCAGCAAATCTTTATAGCAGAACAGCTGCAATCCACGGTGGTTAAAGTCGATCGGACTACAAAGTGAGAGACTCACTGGAAACGTAGCAGAAGGGATAATCCTGGGCATTCAACTGTTAGGAAAACAAGTCACCAGGTATACTCAGGTTACCTACCTGTGTAGCCTGTATGTGGGAAACTCTAACACTAATTGTACACATATTAATGATAATTTTTCAAAATCTCAAAGGCAAAGTGTCCGAGGAAAGGACAGTTTGTTTTTGTTGTGTGTTCATTAGCTCACTTTGTACTTCTAACAATGATATTTATATTTATGTATGTATTTATTTATATGTACGCTTGCTAACAGACATTATGTATGGTCTGATTAGCCAATATTGCAGTCCTCTGTACAGAAAAATATGGATCTTCTACCTCCTCCATCTACAATGCACAGAAAACCAAAACCTATCCATACGGCCAATAAAAGTCGGTATCATCATCTACTTCCAGTCCTTTTTACTCTTCTAGGCATAAGATCTTTAAGCACTATTTGATATGAGATGATGCAAATTTCTTACAGCTTGTGTTTGCAAGCCACCTGGTCCCTTATGTCTCAGTCCCAACAAACAAGCCCTAAACTGTGACCCTATATTATGGCTTTGGTTTGCTTAATAATATATTGAGCTGCGTATTACTCTTGGGCAAAGCCTTTTAATGCTGTTTACTACAATATTTAAACTTTAGTAACTTACAGTTTGATATTTAATTGGATTTTCTGTGTACTTTTACCTGTGGTAAATCAACCTTTTCGTTTACACATATTCCTGTGTCTCTATTACACAGTATATGTTCTCTATAACAAACAAAAATACATGCAGTGCATGACTCATGATAAGAGTGAGAACCGAGCTCTGAGGGGTTCTAACAATAATTGATCGAGTATGGAAAAGAGTATCAGTGATACATAATCATTTAACAATGCAGAAATGAAACCCTTTCTCTGTTTTTTTGTGTTTCTATTCAAGTGCTGACTGATCAATACTGAATAAATCAACACTGAATGCATCTAACTCCCAGCAGTTTCCAACAAAGAAGCCTTGTGTTATAGACCAACAGATGCACTTACTGCATGCAACCAAAATATTTTTATAATGTTCAATTTTGCTTTCGACACTAACAAGACATTTTCTTTATCTTAAATATGACTCATTGTGTTTGCTGTCAAATTTAGTGTATCAGCAGCCTGAGAGTATCAGGGATTACGGCTGTTTTATGGTGAAATATTTTTGTACTCTTCAGACACTCCGTAGTATGCAAATCTCAACAAATGATATATCTTTATACAGATGAACTATTCACACCTCTGAGGCTTTTCAATTCAGGAGAAATGCCTTAGCTCAGCAAAAGATATGGCTGTAAATAAGAAAGCGATGCAGAAACAGGGAGGATGGATAAGTGCTGATGGGCAAGCACAGCTGTCTTCTTACAAGACAGTTCATTAAACACCTTTCACGGCCACCGTGGCACTGTGCCTGAAATAAAAAGTGCAATATGAACCTAATTCAGGTCAAGGGGTCAGTGCTGTAAATTTTTCAATGCTGGGATAGCAGCAGGGAGTAAATAGTAACGGATGCTGTGTCCCAAAGTCATCAGAGAAAAAGTAGTGGCCACTTTATCTCCACTCCTGAGATCTGGCACTCTTGAAACAAAGCTCAGTAATGAAGACAGATATTAATGGAGTATTAACAATGTGAAGTGGCAACACTAAGTAGATTGTCTGTGGGAGGTAATGTACGACAGTGAGCTATTCCCCCAAGATAAGGTAGCTTTGCCCTATTTTTCAGAGCTGTCAGATTTAAAATGCTATGAGTGTGAACAATGTTGGGTGTAATTTAATTTTGTCTGAAACTGTAACATAAGAGAAAAATAAAAGGGTCATCTGTCTCATGTGCTTCTTAAATTTGTCAGGACACTGTAATTAAACTACCTCTTTCTAATGAGAATCCATGCGGCTATAATTTCTAATGTAGCAAATGTAGCCATAAAGATAAGCAGCCAGCAAGTTTTGATGGACTTTTTGTGGGGCATACCACTGACAGAGAGGCAAATTAATGACCTCCCCGGAGAGTAGGATTGGTGTATGGGGAGGCTTATAAATAGAGCAATGGTATGATGGAAAGTCTCTGTGATATCTCTGTGTGACTGACTGATTCTAGATGACCTAACATGAGTGGAAAAAACAGTTTTTAGGCTGAAGCAGGTGTGTATTGTCTCAAACCTGTTTAAACCAGGCACGCAATTAACATCTGTTAGGAGGCTGTGCGTACAAATGATAACTGATTGATACGTTTAGTTGGGCTCAGTCGGTGTTTACAGTCATGTAGGTTGTAAAAACTAGTAACTGTAAGGTGTTTTTGTAAAAATTCAAAGTCAAAAGTTTAATATTTGCAATGCCAGTAATTGATGTTGTTACTGTTGCCCAGGAGACAGTGAACTGATGGAAGCTAAAAAAGTAAACAAACAAAGCATCTCTACAGGAATAGCGTGTGTGTGTGTGGGTGGTGGTGGTTCATAGCGTTCCATTTGCCATAGCTCATTCAGACCATGTCCTCCTGTGTACATTTGGGTCATGTTATGGACCAACAGGTGTGCTCAAAAAGTTCTGGGAATGGGCCTATAAAAGTGATAAACCTGACCTGATTAAAATTTGGCTGATCTACTTTTTGAGATCTTCTTCTCTGTATCTTCATCTTCATTTTCATCTTCTCGTGGACCTCTAGACCATATCTAGTGTGGCTGCTATATTTAATTTACACTCTAATAAAACTGCCTGGCAGTGGCCCAATGTCTTAAACAAGACATTTTTATCCCCTTCGTCGTCTGTTTAACATACTTGTATTCTGATTGGCTGATCCTACTGTCTTCTGTTTGTCTTCAAACAGAAGACAGGTGGATGGGGCTTCTGTGTTCAAAGCCAGAGCTTTGTGCCTGAGATGATTATATCATAGACACAAGCAAAGTGAATCAGCACACTCCTAAAGTGCAGTGGACGGATTTGGTTATTAGGCTTGTCCTCGTCTCTTAGAGCCACTGAAGACTTTTGTTGTTTTAAGAATCCCGTGTCACATCTTCAAATGTTTTAGCTCGGACATAAAGTACTTGTCTACTTTTAATTTGCATTAAAAAAACCAACCTTTATTTCATTTACCAATAATGTCAAAGTTTTAGAGATGACAAAGAGAGAGTCGACAACATCGGTACATCTGTGTTTATTTTCATATTAAAAAATCTGCATAGTCCTTTTTTTTAAATAGTGTCTATAAGAGAGCTGTTGTGAGGGAGAAGCACTCACATTTCCTGACTGGCTTGTCTATTTGCAGTTAGCTCACCAGCCTCATCACACAGATGAATCACACTGCCAGTCAGAAGGCACAGATGTATTTGTTCTGACTGATCAGTTGTTATTTGAGTATAAACTACATCTTTGAATGTGAAGATTGATAAGCCATTGAATTCTGATAGCAAGTTCTACTCTATTGTGAAGTTCCAAAAGTCTTTAATGATGTGCTTTTCATTAAAAATAAGAACACTCAACACTTAGCACTTGACTTGAATCCCAAAAGTCTAAAACAATCTACCCAAGCAACCTAAGCCTCGGCTGAGGAACAGTTCTTGTGATGAATCAGTATACTTAAAGATGGAGGACAGCAACAAAGTGAGTGCCAGTTAATAGGAACGTGAAATAAAAGTCTCCTTAGTACCTCTGTATGCAACACAACTAAAGTGGTCCCTGAAGAAAGTTTATTTAATCAACTATTCTCTGCCTTATGTGACAGCTTGACAGATTTTATTAATTGTCTCAGTCATTAATATTTATATGTGGCTCACTAATTCATGGCTTGCATTCATTAAATAGAAACAATATCACTGTGTTTAATGTGGGCTTTATAAAAATGACAGGTGAACAATTTTTTGGCTTCTTGGTTCTGGATCTGGTTTGGTTGCACAAAATGTACTGGCTTTACTGATGGTAATATAAAAGTATTCAAGTTTTCACTGGTAGAGTGAAAAATTTGAATAAATTCTTTTTCTCTTGTTTCATTTAATAAAAGAATTTTAATAGATACTTGTTCAAGAACAAACCCGCCTATTAGCACTGCTAGTCTGTACTTGTTCAAGGTGCGATGGAAATTAGTCATGTCAAAGCAAGTGTTTGTGATAGATATGAAATAGGTGTTGCTTATTTCATTTCTATGTGTCATACGAGTGATATGGTATTGGCTTTCTGGTTATTTCTGTCATTAGTTGCACCCGAAGAAGGTTTCCGATTGTTCTCTGCCAAAAATATTCCTTTTTATCCAAGATGCAAAAAACAAAAGACCACAATAATGATAGTTTTTGTGCCTAGAGTATAATATAAGGAATTTAAAAAAAACAAGAACTTTTCTAATTAAATCTTTGTTCACTTTGATTAAACAAGGTTCTATTGGATATTTACTTGGCTAATATTGGAATGGATCAAGGCTGGCATAAACCACTTGCAAGTCATTAAACATGACCTTTTCTTCAAACCGAAATCAATCCTCTCAAAGTCCCTGCCCTGCCTTATTGACACTCTAAACAAAGTATACCATCCACAACCAAGTCTTTGCCGTTTTCCATGGACCCCTGAAATGTATGTCATTGCTTTTTACTGTTGCTTATTGCTGTATTCAACATTAAAAAAAAGTCCATGTGTGATCAGTGCGACTTCAGGAAATAATGCACGCTTAGTTCACCCCACACATTACTGGGCTGTCTGTCAATAAATAGTAACTCAGGATACAGCAAGATACAGCACACTAGATGGATTGGAAAGAGCACAATGACAGACAGGATGTACTTAAATGATGCTGATTAAGGGTTGCAGATGATTACCTGATGTGGGACCTACACTTCGGAAATACGACGAACAGGAGGTAGACTCAGTCTGCTGTGTGTGATTTCGAAAGCAAAGTTATTAACCATGACTGTGTTCATAACAGTTCAGACAATCATTGTATTTGGATTACATGTGCTTTTGACACCTTTCCATCAGTGAACAGAAAATTTGCAGCGAAAATCAGAACCTATAATCCTTCCAGTCTTTTATAACTCACTGATCCTTAATGGAAGAGACCTTTGTGTGAACCTCGGAACATTTTCCTTTCCCATTCATTTCACACGACTGCACTTCAGCCAGTAATATCCCTTGATATGGTAATTGACCGTTGGTAAACATTATTTATCATGCAGCTCCACTGGGAAATTGCAATTTGAGAAAATCCTTCTCTTTAAAAATCTGTTTTCATTGTACAGATTTTAGCGGGCAAGAAATCACTGAGCTTCAAATGAAGTTAAAAACCCCTCTGCATTTAGAAAGTATGATGACAGAGACCACGTTTTTCTCTACTATTCCTTTTAGAAGTGTCAACTACTCGCGGCAGAGTTCATTCTTTCTTTCTTGCCCTGTCTGATTTTAGGGTGTCTTTATTTTCATGGTTTTACCTGCGGTGGAAAAGGGAAACTTTGTCATGGTTCCTGATTTCGGTCTCTAGGTTTTGAGTTTGTTTATACTATTTGGGTTCATTTGAAGCATATTCTTTTTATTCATGCTGTTGTTCTAAAGTTTTTGAGTGATGTTAGGTAGGAGGTTTGAGTCATCCTAGAAATCTTCAGTTTCAAATCTTGTATTTTTGAGTTCTAGACACCCTTCACCCTCAAATTTTGAGTTTTTCTAATAGCAATTAATTTATTTTTTTCTTGATTTATTTTTACGGTTTTCCATGAATAAGTGTTTGGTTTGGGTTTTGTTTTCTTCTTTTGTTAGTATGTTGACTTGAACTTTAGACCCCTCCACTCTTCTGCTCTGGAGGAGGTTAGGTTTACAGCACAAATTACTTTGGCATTATAAACCAATAAGTGAATAGTTCAGAAAATCCATCATTAACGCTGAATGCTCCTGGATAAGCACAAAGCCTGTTTCGCAGTATAGGCCTCTGTTCTCATTCTCAGCTTCATTAGCAGGAGGTGTTATTTCACAAGAAGGAATAAGAACAAATATAGACAGACAGATAATATGATTGCTAAAATCTCTTACGTCTATAAATGCAATATACACCATGTAACATTCAAATGAATATTGATAAAAATCAGAACAGCTGAATTTATTAAATTAACTATGGAAAGTATGAGTCAGACAATGAGTCAAAAGCAGTCATAAAGTTAACTTAAATTACAAATGGGCATTTGTTTTATTGGAAATCTAATCTTGGACTTAAACACGCTGATTCATGTATGCCTGATCCAAGTACAGTAGCTAGGAGTTTGAAGAAAGTGACTGGTCACATATTAAATCCCCAAAGCAGACATTTAGCAAAGAAATGGGAGACAGGCAGGAAATTTGCAGTGAACCAGTACTTACAGAAATCACCATGGTAGGTTTCACATACTCACAGGATGTTTACACTGTACATGGAGCATCCATTTTTTTCAGTCACTGATATTTCCTCCGTGTGATGGAACAAATTTCCCCCATTTCCACCAGGCAGCTGTCTATACCAGGTGTGTAATGGCTTGCACTTTAACTCAGTTTCTCACTCTATTTGTCCTTCACTTACATTTGGCACTCTATTCGAAATATCCGGGAAGTAAAGTATTGCAGTCAAAATATAGACAGTTTACTTTTTCTTCCATGGTTATCCTTGAAATTTTTTTTCATGTTGTCCATGATTATCTTTCAAAATTGACCAAGGGGACACATAATTTCTTGAAGAAAATAGGTCTTTTGTTGTGGGCTATAGAAACCTTTTTCCATCATATCACTTCCACATGATGTTGACTGACTGAGAATCATTGCTTACAGTTATCCCAATGTCCAGCCACACACCCTGAATGTGAATGCATGAATATATCTAGTCTTATATGTTAAATATGATATTTATTCTGCCAATTTCTATATTTTGCAATGGAGTACTGCCTTTCTTTTGGCCATATGTCCTGGCAGCTTTTACAAGAATATTTCTCTATTGGCAGATATTAATTTGGAATTATGCATTCAAATGTCTTCAGACATCCTGCATAGGGTCTGTTTGGGTCTTTTGTTTGAATCTCCTCTTCCTTTTGTCAGCCACTCACATCAATGTGCATTGCTCTAAGGCAACCTGGATGTGCCTTGCATGCCACTAGCTGACCATATTAAGGCCGGTCGATATTGCCTTGAGCGTTGACACTGCTCAAAATTTGACAATATTTTTTCCTTCTGATCAGGAAAGGGCTCTAACCTTACTGCACAGAGCAAAGCAATGACAATTAAATCAATATCAAAATGTTAAATGGTAAACTTGAGGAAACATCTACATCCTGTGGAGGACTTTTACTTTTTAAGGCTCCAGAAAAAAAATCTAAAGCTCTAAATAAAAAATTTTAAAAAAATACATATCTATCTGTCTGTCTGTCTGTCTATCTATCTATCTATCTATCTATCTATCTATCTATCTATCTATCTATCTATCTATCTATCTATCTATCTATCTATCTATCTATCTATCTATCTATCTATCTTAGATAGATAGATAGATATACATATATAAACTTATATCTTATATATAAGTTTCAGTATTTGTTTATTAGTATCTTAGAAATTAAGATGTTGTTAATCAATACATGGCCATGATTCCATGTTCCTGTGAGTCATAATCCATATTAATGTATTCCTGGTATTGATGTGCTCAAAGCACTCCACATATAGCAGATACTGACAGCAGCAGGCTGTCTGTCTAGGTTGTGTCAAGCAGCTAAATGATGCTGTCCTTGGTTATGCTATTATTTCAGGCACTAAAACCATATGTTCTGCACATGCTCTGTATCATTAACATCTTTAGAACAGACACGCCATGACATGAAAGAGATGGATCCTTTTTGTTTTTAACAGTAGTTGTATCATTATGCACCTAGAGTAAAGCCTGAAAAATACAGTGTACCAAAATGACAATGTGACAGTGTGAGAGGGATTACTTGAAGTGTTGAGTCTACAGAGCTTCAGAGCTCCACAATTTTCAGTTCAGTGCTTAGCTGTTTGGTCTACTACTTTGCTGTTCTGGTTATCTCTCTCTCACTATTGACGTTGGCTGCAGCAGATAGATGTTTTCAGTCAAAAAGTTCAGAACTTGAAATTTGCTGTGCATGTACCTGGTCAGCATCAAACATGACGCATTTACAGAAGTCACGCAAAGTCAGATATATCCACCAGAATTTAGTTTTTTTTTTTAATTAAGCTGCAAATAGGGTGAATAATTGAATTAGGCTTGCCAATGCATAACAGCAACAAAATCAAACATATAAAAGATCAAAAACTACTACTACTACAGTAGGTTCACTGTATTTGTTCATTAGTTGTTCACACAGCTTGGCCAAAATAAAATTAATTCAAGCATTAAAGAAAAGTTTCTTTTCATATTTGCACAAAAGTATCTTCTACTTAATGTGAGCTTTACTCAAAAAGACAAAAAGAAATATTTTATCAAAAGGAGCAATAAAGTGGTTCCCTCATTCACTTTTGTGGTCTAACCTCCCTGTGACCTTAATTACTCTGACTGTTGTGTCATTGTTTATGGAGTGATGAAGGGAGACGGAGAGAGAGAGAGTAAGAGAATTGGGTACTGCAAGTCTGTGGTTAGAGAGATCCCTCTACAGCTACAAAGAGCAATGACATGTTTGATTACATTTATGTTTGATTGAGTTTAGTGCTCCCTTAAGCTAGCTTGGAGAAAATGAGATTTCCCCTCCCAAAATATTACTCTGCATCCTTCTTTCAAGTTATCCATCAAGGTCCTATGCAGTTTACCACTTTGCCAGTTTTTACAGATCCCATAGGTACCTCATACCACGCCCACACATTGCACTCATCTAACCAAAATAAACCACTAAGACATTATAACGATTGTGTTTCAGTCGATGAAATCACTGGAGCAAGTTCATGCTGCGATACCAGCCTTCCACATGTTCTCGAGCACTGCAACAAACACAGCTCTTTAATTATTTATATAGCAACATAAATTTTAGTAGTAACAAGACGCTGTGCGCACGTACAGATCAGCAGAAATGCATTCTGCCGGCCTGTGGCAATACATTACATTACAGTGTAGTAGCAATGTGATACAGGTTGAATAAGGCACCCTACTCACAACAAATAGCATTCAAATGAGCAAGGAAAATGGTCTTTTTCAGCTCATGTGGTGTATATATTTTTTTTGTTTGTACTTTGTTTGGCTCTTGAACTGTGATGAGCAAAACAAGAGACAAAGATATATTGCCTTTGATTGCATCAGACTATGTAAGTGTTCCCAATCTGTCAACTTTATTGTAAACATCCATCAGTGTCTAATCGCATGGATGCAGACTGGAATTTTTTATTTTATGTAGTAGTGCACATACTGGGTAAGTACACTATATTTTACCTTGCTTAAGTGTTAATTGGTTCTTCAGTTTTACAAATGTGTTTTTGTTACATCTTTGTGTTAAACTGTACTCATCTGATGCTGACTCCAACAAGTAGCCACGAGTGCAAATTAACACCTGTTTTTGCATTCAAACACCAGAAATTGTCACTGGCGTGATAATCAGCACCCATTTGCTTCTGGCTTTGTCTCGCTTTAGCATTGTTCCCTCACAGCGGAGGATAATTTATTCAACAGTACTGTGGCTTTTTTTTTCTTTTTTTTTTTTAAAAACCCATACTT
>VUQR01021511.1:50280-72716 GCA_015108515.1 Hemichromis elongatus
GTACTGTGCAAAAGTCTTGAGCCATACCTTATTTAGTTGTATTTTTTAGGACAATAGGAAATAGGGGAGAGGTTTATTGAAACAAATACAAAATAGAGTCTATTTTGAAGAGTTATAGAAGAGACATAGCATTTTGTATGACTGTCTTTATTCTTCAATGTAACCTGAACTCTCTTAGGCAAACTTTCTGTAATTTTTGTAATTTTTTTGAAGAGTCTTCAGGAAAAGTTCTCCTCCTTGGAGGTTGGATGCTTTTGTTCTGTTCTCTGTCAACATCATCCCACGGTTCTGACTCTGGGGAGGCCGATACAGGCATACATTGTGGGGTTTTTCATTACAGATATGCTTTTGCTGCAATAGCAGTGTGTTTGGAATCCTTGTTATACTGAAAAAAACAAATTGGACAGTATTGCAATGGTGGACAAACATCTCACAGTGCTGCATTCACAATTCCATCAGTTCTGACAAGATCCTGAACACCATTGGCTGTAATTCATACAAAACCTCCTTCATGTTGTTCCTCTCTCCTGACCTCCTGTGCACATGATAATTTGAACCAAAGATTTAAAATTGTCAAATTGGGATGTATAACTTCATAAGACCTGCTGCCTTTTCTCCCTGTTTCCCCCTCCTTTGTGACAGCCACCCTTCCACAGAGACCATTTTTGATTTTACTAGAGCATCTACTGTTTGACTTCAACAAACAGCAGATCGATCAAGTGAAGGCTAGATGCATCTGTCAAGTCCGCTTTCAGGTCTTTGCTGGAATTTTCTTTATTTCTCAAGGATATGCTTTACAGACACTGTTCCTCTGGTGCCGCAAGACTTTTGCACACTAGTTTTTGTCACCGTGTGATTGATCTCTGAATCTAGCTATGATTTATTGCCCCATATGTGTATGGCTATTATGATGCAGTGTTAACATTTTTGGCGTTTCCTAATAATCTGTTATTAAACATAAGGAAATAAAAAGATTGATACTGTAAAAGATCTAACATTACCACGATTTCTTTTTGATACTCATTTTGATACTTTAAAAAGTTTTTTGACTTTTAATACTATATATGTGGCCACCTAAAATCAACGGTGAGGTAAACAGGACGAACTCTATTTGAAAAGACTCAACGGCATGTTTGACTGATATCTAACATGAACTCTCAGTTGGCTTGCTGGTCTCAGCTCTGTTCTTTCTAGCCCAGTGCGTCTCTCTCCACCCATAAAGCTGGATGCTGTTGGTTACCTTGACATGAAGGACGTACATAAAAAACACATTAGTCTGGGTTATTGGTGTCTGTTCTCTTTGCTACTGCAGGAAGTGTCATTCTGACATTTAGCCTCAAAAGATTTTCTTCACATGAATCAAATGGAGTCTTTAAAAAAGCCTTACCTTTTAGTAGTATAAAAAAGAAGCAGTAATTGTGCTCGGCAGTTATGGTACAAATTACTGGATAATAAGCAAACCTGACAGTGCCAGTAGTAGCTTCACGATCCTTTGTAAAAATAACAAAACAAACTGACATCAGTTTTACGTTGAAAATAAGAGCAGTCATTATGTAGTAAATTGATTTCTTGTTTTTTAGATAAAACTTAAAATTGGGCCTCTCGTGGACCCCTCTTTTCATCCTTGGTGATTGGTGAGTTTGTTGTGGTGCAGCTCCCCTACCTCTTTACAGCAACCCATTTTATGTTCTTTTATCATGTTCTCAGCTGAGGCTCCTTGGCTTTTTGCTAGAGATGCTCACAGATTGCCATCATACTGTATACCAACTCCATCTGGACTACTTTGGCAGCAAAATTGATTAGCTTATAATCTGTGTGAAAACTGCCATGCAAGTTGGTGTGATTATGCCACAGTGCAGCAACAGCCCTGGGTGACATTAGAGAGGAACGATCAGATGCAGCCCACATGCTACAGTATAATCTTTCTACTGCCTCTAACATCTGATGTTTACAGTCAAGTCAAGACTTTTAATTAACCTGTTTTTATACAGAAATAACACTGACATTTATTTCAGAAAACCTATATGAGTTTGCGAAAGCAAAGCCCACACAAATTTTATTTTCTCAGAATCAGCTTTAACATTGTAAGTAGTCCTATTAATCATATCCAATTCCCCCTCTGTTATTTTACACTTCTACAGAGGCGAAGTAGCACACACAAGACAGACTGGGTAAACAAATGACTGTAAATTATGCAATCTATCAATACAAGAGGGACCTGCAAATACCAAGCTGTCAGATCCAAATGAAAGCCATTAGTTTGCAGCGATCAGAGGCTTTGACTACTTCCAACACAGACAACCTGCTGTAGTGCAGTCAGCAGCTATTCTATTAATAACAGCGATGATGGCACCTGCCACAAAGAGACAAAATCAAGGTCATGGAGCTTACAGGTGTTCGCTGTAATCTGTTATTCAGACTGTCTCTCAATTCCACACGTATATTAATTCTCATTCATTGCTGAAAGAGTGACAAAGTGACAAAACTAAGTGTACTCAAATGTCCGCATGCATACTGACATGGAGGGTGGAAAATGGCATATTTATGGTTACCATCATTGAGAAACTCTTTGAACTCTGAAAATAGCACACACTTAATCTTTAAGCTATACTGCACAGCTTTTATAGTAAAATAGAGAGCGCTGAGTATTTAGAATGGCCGGTCTTCCATAGTCACTTTAGTTTAAGCCTGCAAAAACATTTAATATACAGACACTGAACATAAATTTAATATACACATCCTAATTGAAAGATCTACTCCTTTTAAGGCCGTGAACCCCATCATATGGCTAGCTTTCACATCTGTAATATCTAAAGCTCACATTGTTCAAAACATCAAATGTGATGCAAGTTGCACAACTGGAAAATTTTACCTTAAGATGTAAATTTATAAGCTTGACACTAAGAGTGGCAGTGGAAGCCACTGGGTCCTCTGGATTTGGGGGTGGGGCTTCTGTAGATTGGGTTTGTGCTGGCAAATCCTGCAGTGTGTATGTGTGTATGCATGCGTGTGTGTGTGCCATGTTTACATATCTTGGTGGGGACCAAAATTTGGAATGTTACTATACTTTTGGGGACCAACTGTGGGAACACAATTCCTGTCCCCACAAGTTTGAAGGCATGTTTGAGACAACAAATGTGGTTTTTAGTGTCACGGTTACAACCATTAGTTATGGTTAGGTTTATGTCAATTAGATGTCCCCACTAAGATATGAAAACACGACTGTGTGTGTGTAAGGAAATGTGTATCTGGTCAATTTTTTCTTTGTTGTTCTTGGCAATAAATCTTACACCCAGTCCAGCAGTATGTCTTTAATCTATAATCACATTAGGTTTTATTGGTAAGACAATAATGTAATGCATTACTATATTCAGTAATTACATTACATTTACAATTATTTAGTGATTTGCATAACAAAGGTTCTTCAGTTATCTGCATAATGGGCAGACAGAAACAAAAAACATCAAACATGTTTTTTTCTTTCTACACATTTGCCTACAGTCAGTTTATTTCAGTTCATGTGCACGGAAAAGTAAAATAGTTGAACAAGATGCAACTTTTGAGCAGTGGAATTAGTTTAGACTTGCATGATGGCAAGTCTAAACTAAGCCCTGGAAATAAATACTACTAATACAACATCAGCTATTCAAGCTAATTAAGCATCTTTACAGAGAGCATACTAACACAAAACTAGCAAGAGCCAGAATGATGGTGAAGCCCAGTGCCTGCTGAGCTCATGCCAGCAACCAGACCCTGATCTTTAACAAGTAACCAAGGCCACGATGAGCCTCCATTTCTGTAGCCTGAGGTTTATCGTGTTAAATGTTAACTGTGTGACAATACATGAAATAGAAATGCAATACCTTTGTGTACACAAAGGTAATCTAATGAGTAGTGTAATGTATTACTTTCTCTGGGGAGTATTTAAGAAATGATGACAAAGTCTCCCTGGGGTGGAACACTGCTCTTGGAAAGTGATGATGGTTTGCAGCTTGTGCTGTGTTGTTGTAGCTGATTAGGTGTATAAATTGTGTATTATAAAGAGATGAATTGGTGAAATAATGGCAAACCTTAAACTCAAAATTAAGTTCGGTTTCAATTCATGTAATATTTAGGGAAGGGTTAGGGTTAGGAAAGGGTTTGTTTAGATGTTCTATCGTTAGATTTCGTTACTTGTCAATTGACCAATACAAAGGTAGATGTTAGTATAAAGATATCTAGTATTGATTTACAAATCAGCTATATAATTTATATTGTATACTGATAATGATGAACAAAGGAGTTCCTATAAAAAAAACATACATTCACTTTTTGTTTTCAGAAAACAAAAGGGACCTCTTTTTTTCTTTACCATTTGTTCAAAATATTTTGTCCTAAAATGTGAAATATAAAAATGTATGATCTTATTTGAACTCATCTAAATTACAGAACAAGTATTTTAGAAGATGAAACAGAAGACTCAAGTGTGAAATTTGTATTTTTGTTAATAGAATATTAATTTAATAAAAACCTGTATGTCAAAGCAACTTTTAATTCCCCCCAGAGTCTATAAAAATAACAATCTACCGTCACCCAGATATCCTCCTTAAGTGTGTGTCTTAAATGTCTCCTGGGCTTTGCTGTTCAGTATCCAGTTCACCATTCTGAGCTTCTCGTCTAACTGAGCTCCTATTTTCTTTCTACGTTGTTTGATTTAATTATGTTATCTATATTTGTCTTGTCTGGATTTTTGTGTGTGCGCTGCAGAAGATAGATTCTTTGTTAAACTAGGGCACCTCTCTCATTATATTCTCCCAGGAAAAAAAAATAAAAACTGCAAGAGAGTTTTGCACTTTATTATCATTCTTAAAAACAAGAAAGTACTCTTCTTTTTTCCTAAATGATTAAGCAGGTCCTCTCTGGCTCAGCGTATTTAACTGCACCACTTTCTGCTGGTTGTTGTGAAGCCATTAGAAGAGGAGGAAACAATTGAGGCTTATATTTAAACAAAAATGGTGCGCGCTTATAGCACCACGTTGTCTGTTTCACCATTGGCTTTAGCATTTTTTATGACTTTCACACTGCAGTCCCCCAATGCATTCCATTTAATAGAACAAACACAACTGACACGAGCTGTAATTACAGCACTTATGATTCCAATTTATTTCTCGTTTAATGAGCAAACTGTTGGCATGAAAAAACAAGAAAAATAAACCCCCCTGTGAATGATTCTCCAATGCGAAGGGTTATGTTAAAAACACATGGTAGAGGATGGAAGGAGAATTTTAATTTCAATGTTGTTCTTAAGGATTAAATGTGAGACTATTGCCTCTTGCCTCATGAAATCATCAATTTCATCCTTAAATCGATCACCGTTTGCGCTTTCTGTGTTTCAGACCAAGACAAAAAAGCAGTGTTTGCAATCCATTAAAAAGTGGCCATTAAAATGTGATATATGTTTGTTTTTTTTGTTTTTTTACAATTTTATTACAATTGCATACACTGTGATGGTTAATGTTTATTTGTTTAAAATAAAATAAAAAATAAAATACTCACCCTAATTAAAAACGATACCTATCTGGCTTGTTAAAGAAAGCACCACTGTAGAAGGCAGTTTTAATTTTAACAGTTGGTTTCATGTCACTATTAAACAGTTTTTTGTGTATTAAAACTTCTGCATTGTGTGTAGCAGAGTCAAGCAAAAAGACCAACAAGACTAGTCCATATTACGGGTTGTGCCGTCCGGTTGAACCATGATCTATGTTGTAACTCCCAGGTTTTAGTTTCACAACGTTGGCTCTCTGTTTAACAGGTTATGCTCAGAGTTCTGGTTCCCAATAGCATATCCAAAGTGTGATATATGGACTTACTTACCGAGCTGAGACCAGCAAGCCAACTGAGAGTTCATGTTAGATGTCAAACAAAGCTGTACAGTGAAGTAAGAGCAGTACAATATCTGCTGCACAGTAAGGAATTTGCCTACATTTGGGTGGTTTTGCAGAACATGTAGAAATGTTGTTTTGATCTATTCTAAAATTTTACAATTTCCTTGGATAAAAAACCAAAGTGACTTATAAATCGCATTCGTTAGGTTTATGGGACAATGTCAAACTTAAACGCACCTGTTCATCACCTGATCCACTGGAAATGTCTCTTCAGTGCCTGAATCAAAAAGCCTGGTTAACAAAGCTGATAATTACAGTCGTGTTACCTTTGATTGTGTTTCTAGTTTGCTGAGCCGGTCAAAGTAGCAAATGTCTACCTATGTCTAACCTGCTTAGTTCACCCTTCAGGCTTCCTTTTTTATTAGTGGAAGGTCTAGTTTGTTCACGTGTAAGCAACTATATTGGTCATTCTCATTATAATGTGTGATCTAGTGCATATTTATTGAGAGGATGAAGATTTCAGAAGTTACAGAACTCAGCAGAAGCTCGAGCA
This sequence comes from Hemichromis elongatus, assembly GCA_015108515.1. Lineage (NCBI taxonomy): Eukaryota > Metazoa > Chordata > Actinopteri > Cichliformes > Cichlidae > Hemichromis > Hemichromis elongatus. The sequence goes on from VUQR01021511.1 coordinate 56,698, forward strand.
GAACTTCAGCTTTCTCAGTGGAATAACCCAAACAGGAAATAACCTAATTAACACTAGAAGATGATAAATAAACTCTTGGTGAATAAAGCACTGTCTCTTCAATAAGATTTGTGCTGTGTTTATTAATTATGAGTGACATGAACACTAGTCTGAGAAACAAAATCCAGTTTCTTATGAAGGGTGATCCTGGATGTCCTCTGAAGGTTTCCTACTTTGCGTAGAGCAATGTTGAGCCAGAGGGCACACAGCGAGAAGTTACTGCAGCGAGGGCCTTATAGTAACTCTATGTGGAACTGATACTTCACACAGCAGCACCCAGGGCTACAGAGACTGGCTGCTGGATCAAAGCAACCCTGTCTCAAACTGCGCTCCAGGACATCCATCCCCTAAGCCACATATCCCAAGCATATCCAAGCTAATGGGACTTCCCAGACAGAATCATGTGAGTTTGAAAATCTCTAAATGATAGGAGAAGCAGGGCCACTGCACTGCCGTCTAAAAGGTTTAGATCTTGGCTCCAGCAGAGATTTAAATTCCAGCAACGACAGCGTGCTGAGTCAAAGAAATGCCTGAGTAGCAGTTGCTGTTATCTGAACTTTGGTAATACCCTGTGACTGTGATTTAAAATGTATCTTATGTATTTTTTCTCATTTTTTTTCATCATACTGTGTGTATCATAAGGTCTTTTACTGCATATTTTTAGATAGGGATATCTCTGGGGCAGACAAAATGAAGAGCATACATTCATTTCCTTTTGATATGCTATCTCTGAGTCTATCTGAGTGACAGATCCTGTTGTGAGAGGGTAAGTACTCTGGCTAGGGGAAATGACACACAAAATATGCAATATACGCTATGCATTGCAGCGGATTTTCTATCTATGTGATGCCTCGTGTTCTTACCCTTTTCTTTTTTTTGTTTTTGGGCGCTCCTTTCTAAGTACTAAACTGGAATCACTGAATTACAAAAGAACTGTTAGTAGTACCTAAAAAAAACAAACATCATCTGCCAATGTAGGAGAGATTTAAGATTTTAGACTACATGTTTCGAGTGTACATGTTTACTCTTTTAGGAATAGCAGGTTGAGCAAAAAATATTCAGTTAACAGCCATCCAGTGTGCAAAAGGGCCTCATTATGTAGAGGTCAGAGGAGAATGGCAAGACCTCTATTAAGGATTCAAGTAAGAGCACAGAGAGGCATTTAATCCCAAACACTGCTTGCAACTTTGGTATTCATGACTCATCAAATGTTTTTTGTTTTTTTTGACCACGTCCCACAGGGGCCAAGGCTCAGCAAGCCGCAGACCTAGGCCTAGCCATGTACACACACACCATTCACTTATTCACTCACGACTATCGACCAACCCACAAATGACAGAGACACACAAAGACAAACATGCACACACATTGTCATATGTGGATAGGCATTGGTTTAGGGCTGTGGAATTCCACCGACACGCTATATTCATGTGCTTATTTGCAATCAAACAGCACCAACAAACTAACTGTAAAACTGACATATGATACAATGTGGAACTCTCTTTAAATAACAGTGGAGATTGCTGCTGTTTGGACCAAAAAGCAGCATATCATAAAAAGCAATGACAGGGTGGATATTTGCAGCATGGCAGTAGGTGGTGAGTATGAAAGTGGAACATGACAATTTTAGAAGACCCATACAATAGCAAAATGTTGATAGCATAGGAAAAAACTAACAGTGACATGCTATCGGCCATTTTTTGATCTCAAAGTATAGAAACACTGGGGCTAATCTCTTTAGAGCAATAGCTCAAAATTTTTAAAGGGGTGCCTTCAGCAGGAAAAACTGCTCTGTCATGAGTAGCCCAGAGGTATTGCTTCTCAGTACTTATTATAAGGTCAGCTCCTTTGTTGCACAGTGCTGTATACTGCAGTAAAAGGAACTAAGTGATTCCCATGAGTCTATCTGTTGATAAATCAGTCTGAATTTAGAAAATAATCTGCTTTTATGTGGAAGCGTTGCCCTAAAAGAAGATCAGATTGAGCAAATGAAGATTTAAAAGAATATTAAAGCTGCCAATTTATTTAGAAATTAAAATGCTGCAGGATGAAAAGTTCAGTGACTTCTAGATGCTAGAGGATTTTATCATGGCTAATGGAGCCACCTCCCAGAAATCCTCAGAAACCCTGCAATGTATGTGACAAAGTTTGCTTGTTATTATGTGAAAAAATATTTTAAATTTATTTTTCATACTGCATGATGCAATGGTTTTCGAGTGATTTATAGTGATGCATGTGTCATTATGTAGGTAATCATTGCAAACTTTTCAAGCTATCGTGTTTGCAGGCTGAATGATTAACAGCTACGCTACCAAAAACATAACCTCCCTGCCAGAGGCAAAACCTTAATTGATTGTATAATACTGTGTGTTTGTAGTTGTCAGTGCTAGAAAAAAAGAAAAAAATGGAGAATTGTTCTTCTTCAGTGCATGTTTCAAACCAAAATGCACCACCTTTTAACCTCAGGTTTACATTCAGCACTCCCAAAGAAGAAAAAAATATTCCTGATCACAGTGATTAAATTTTTATTCATCTCCATACACAGATTTTGCGTTTGAGGTAACAGAATTTAACAAAGGCTCAATCGTTTTTCGGTTGCATTTCGGTTTGAATACCTCTGCATGACTATGAGGACTTTCTTCGCTAAACTGTGTTTGTTATTTGATTAATTGATTTAGATAAAGAGATTTACTTCCTCCCAGCTGGTAAATAGTGCACTGGGGAGGGGAGGAAAACAAACGATAGCTCTGCTGATATTTCTGCTGAAGGGTAGAGAATATAAATCCGATCCTTGGAATGCATGACTGAGCATTTATTTCAAATCATAACTCAGCACTGTTTACATTTGTTGAATGTTGCTATACACTCATCAATAATGCCAAAGGAAACATTCATTTATGAAAATGAGCTGATTATCTGTAAACGAACAAGTCATTATTGTATTTTATAATTGAACCTTCTGCAAATGCCTCAAATAGATTTTTCTCATTTATTTGCTGAGATATTGGGTTTTGTATTTACTGCCTTTGGTATGTTACAGGTGCCTCAAAAGGTGCACTAAAGCTCCTACCCATCTGCCAATTATCTTCATATTATTCAACCAGGAGTAAACAATATTGTCACAGTGTACTGAGTGTTTACCAGTCTCAGTTCAGCTGAAAACTGCCTCGCAAATAGCGGAAAAACAAATGTCTTTCATCGTCACTGATTAAGCCCCACAGGGGTGGGAGGTCTGTTCATCAATGCCATTGTTGTAACTTTTCTAACATTTGTCCGAAACCAAAGCAAAATCACTGAACTCTCAACCGAAGCAAAGCTGTGGCACGAGTCAGGAATGGTGAGATTGCATTCATGTGTGCTACTTTTTAACATCAAGACTTGGAATTGATTTTCTTCACTGATAGCCTTTTTACCCCCCCTAATATTCTGCCTTTTTCCATTAGCCAGCTATAGATGGTAGGTCTGCTGTGTTCTCCTTTCTAAATTTTAAGTCTTTGCTGCGGGTATGTAAACAGTGATGAAATCATGTCTTATTCAGTGAAATAAATTTTGTACCATGTTCCGTAGTCTTACACCCTTTGAAATACTAAGATCCCTATCTTGAGAGCCTGTTATGTCTGAAAGACACTTATATTATCTTTCTGATGTGCGAATCTTCAGCTCGCTGCTTGCTGTATGTGTTTATTCATTGTTTTATTTCATGATTTATGATATCGAGTTTACATGTAGCACCTGCAGAAATGTGCGGCAAAAATATCTTTTGTTTTCACAGCTTAAATGTTGACTTGTAAGTAAAAGGAATAATTATTGTAATTGTATCTTACTCTCTTGAACTATTGTCAAAATAGTGCAAGAGGGCAAATTATAATTCTTCCAGTACTTTTGGTTGTGAGTGCAGTGATTATCGCTGATGCTCTCAGCATAAAAGGTGTATGTGGGAGCATGCCTGGAGCCTTTCTGTGTATGTTCCTGCGGGTGCTCCGATTACCTCCCACAGACCAAAGACATGATTGTATAATTTAAGTTTAATTGGTGATTAGAAATTAGATATGGGCACTGTTTGACTTTGTGAATGTTTATCTGACTCTTTTTGTTTGCCCTGTGATGAACTGGCCACCTGTCTGCGGTGTACCCTGCCATTTGTCCAAAGTCATCTGAAATAGCCTTCAGGCCCTGCAACCCTAGTAGAATAAGCAGTTAAGGTATTGGATGGATGGACTTTTTACTTTGTGGCCATGTATATATATATATACCTGTAAAATTAATGAAAAACAGAATCAGCTGCATTTTCTGTGCAAAGCTTAACTGATTAGCACGCAAACTTTGAGCACAGCTATGCCCAAGTTACTTTGTTACTGCACTAGAGCGTAAAAAAGAGACATAGAGGAAAAAAAGCTCAAACAAAAGCATCACTGACAGCTTTCTTCATCAATGAAGCAGGTTGAGCTGGTCTGCTGCTAACAATATTGCCTCTGCATCTGAGTGAAATGAGCCTTGAGTAAAACAAACATCAGATCACAGCCCATGCCAGTGCAACAGAGGTGTGTGTGTGTGCTGCCATGCCAACAGATGTCCAGAGCCAAAGCCAGGTATTTTTATAGTGATAATTATAAAGATGAGGATGATGATGAGCAGCTTCAAAACATGATAAATGGCATTGTATCTATTCATATTCATTGAAGAGTGTCATTAGTTTTTCAAGCTGGATGAACGACTCCAGGGTTGATGCGCAGCTGTTACTTTGTACCTTTGGTCCTTTTATTCAAACACTGCTCAGACCAAGTTTAAAGTTACCAATATAAAGTATTCCACTGGCAAAAGGGACAGCTATAAAAAAAAAAAAGCTGTACATTATTAATCATGAAAAAACTGCTGCAGGGCATTCAGTCCAGATGTTATTTGTAATGAAGAACATCTCCCACAAGCCTATCGCAGTTACACACTATCAGGCATACAGTTGACCTCCTCTATGTGCATCCACGACCTTTTGAAAACTTTACACAGGCCGTATCATTTTTTATGAAAGATGTTTTTAGTATGAGGCATTATATAAAATATTACATTTTGGAATCGCTATCTCAATTTGTGCATTTTAAATGTGTGTGTGTAGGAGTTGTGCACTGTAAAACAGAATAAAACATGAGACTTTGAAGGGATTGCAATTTCCTGAGCAAAATTGTGTTGGTGGGTTGCCATTTTCTGTATATGCATATGAACACCTGTGAAAACACTTGTATAACATACTCTCTTGTGGAAGCAGCATCAACCTAGAAAATTTGTTTTTTTAAAGATGAAGATGAAGATGTGTCTCAAGTGAGACATTTTACAGATGACAAATAAATTAGTCAGTCAGGCTGCCAGGTGAACAAAACTTTGTAATGCAGCAAATGTTTCTAGCATCCCTCAAACCAACTTTGGCCTTTCTAAATGAGCTTTTAATTAATTACCAGCTGACATTTTTTAAGCCTGTTTTTCATTGTAATTATAATAGGAGAATTTTATGATCTAGTGATTTGAGACATTGACCTATGGTATAGACTAAAAATCAGAATGGCTTCAATAAATCAGTTGTTGGCTGTACTCTTTTACCTAATGTTAGTTTGATATTGTTTTCTACTGGATGGAAGTGCAGCAATTTGCAGTGATGAAAAAGAACTTGATTATTACATAAAATAATCGAGTCCTTAGATGAAGTACAAGACATGACATGTCATTCTTTAGTCAACATGTATAATTGTGACCACCTCAGTGAAAGTTTTAGCAGTTTGTTGATCTGGAGAATTTAAGTATGTGTCAAAGACATCAGCATTGATCTTTAGAAAGCAATCGTTGCTGCCCATCTGTCTGGGAAGAGTTTTAAGATCATTTCCATCATCCTATAGTGAAAAGGTTCATTACAAGTGGAAAACATTCAAGACAGTTGCCAAGTAGACAAGCAAATTCACCCCAAGGTAAGATCATGTAATGCTTACAGAAATTTCTATAAATAAATGAGTAAATAAGAATAAATAAAAACTATATCTCAGACTATAGGGCCTTATTCAGCATACTAAATGTTGAAGTTATAGACAGTAAAAGAAGAAAAGAACTGAAAAAGTATGGTGTGTTTGAATGTTGCCAGGAGAAAGTGTCTTCTCTCTAAAAAGAACATGGCAAGCAAACCTCAAGACTTCTTGAACAATGTCCTTTGGATTGTTGTGACCAAACACAAGAGGTTTGGCCATAACGCCCAATGCTACAGTAGCCCTAGAGATGAAGCACGAACAAACTCCAAAATGCAACAGAAGTGCTCCAGGACGCTAGGGGCAGTGTTGAGCTCGATTTTCAAAATAAATGGCAAGTTTGTTGCAAACACATGAACAATATTTTCATAGACCGGCCTTTAATGTGTTGCGGAATAATACAACAAAATAAAATGATACGACCAAGACAAAAACTGTGATATTTTTTAAATATTACAATAAACACGAATTCACTGTGTAACTGTGTAACTTTATTAGCAGCGTCCTCCTGAAAATGCACCAACATCATTGAGAGTAACATTCTCCTCTCTGCCCCTTAATGCTCTCTTTGTTGCTATGGTAATATGAAATATTTCCTTCAAAATATGACACAAACCATAAATTTCACAACCTGAACTCTCGCGGCCTGGTACCAAACGACTCACGGACCGGTACCGGTTCATGGCCCGGGGTTGGGGACCACTGTGTTAGAGCGATGATGATTTTGGTTGTTTTGCAGCCACAGGACATCACTACCTTTTAGTCATTGAGTTGACTAAGACCAACCCCTAAATAACCATTTAAGGTTCGTGTTGCAATGGCCAACGACAACCTGATTTGAACGCTGTGGCACACTACCCTCAGTGAGGTGAAGAACATTCTGAAGAAGAGGCCGAAATTCCCCCACAGTAATGTGAGATACTGATAAAGTCATAAAATGGTTACTTGCGGTTCATTCTAGCATTAGCTGCTAAACGTAGTCCTACAAATTCTTGAGTTATAGGGTGTCCTTAGTTTTTCCACACACCAATTCTACGTTTTGACTTAGTGTTTCTTAAATAAACAAGGCAGCCGTAATATGTCACGTGCGGTTCTTGAACTGAGGTTGTATTTACCTAATTTTAAGACACGCTACAACTAGACATTTTTGTGATATCCTGATACATTCTGCCAGCCTAACCCATTTTTAATATTAATTGGGTAATTTCAGTATGTCACTAAATTAAAGGATCATGGACAGAACGATTCTGCCTACAAAGCATTAGCAGGTTACCTTTGTCGTCATGGACATCGTGTTATTCTCCTGCTCACATTTTTCCAAAGCACTGTGCCTCAGTCCAGCCTTGCTGAGCTGCCAGCATAGCAGGAGCCTCATTGTATTGTTTTAATTTGTCACTTTCTAAATTTATGAAAGGGAATAGTAAATCACTTCAGTACCCCTTTAATTAGAATTTGACCTCCCCTCTCGTTAGTTCATCCATCACATAACATAATGTCTGCCATAATTGTTATTTAATTCTGATGAAAGTTTTACAACCAGAAAATCAGTAAAGCCAAGTGTAACCATTATATATCTTATTAATATTAGCATTTAAGTATTAGAGTTTTAGCTGTGCATTGCAGACAGTCTGTTTATTTGTTTTTTCTGTATTTCATGAAGAGGTACATCTACTGAATAAAGATTAGCATTTTGAAAACATACACCCTGGAATGACTCTTTCCTGAATTCAAAACCATATATTCTGTTTACTAAGCATGAGAGAGATTGGAATTTATTATGCTTCTTCTGAGAATAAGCCTGTGCGATTCATCAGACAGGGTATCCCTTCCTTTTGATTATATAAACTATCAACAGTAAGCAATCCACAGTCAGCCTCACTACAGTCTAATTCCTATTCACCTCGTACCAGATGCAGTTTTATCTGAAATAAAACCAAAAGCCTCAGCATTGGAACACTTTGTTGTGAAGCTCAGAAAACAAATTTGTGAATGCATAACTTACTTAAATGTTTATCCGCTGATGAACTGCGAAGCAGAAGGTATTGAAAATAAGGTTTATTATGAGGTTTTATTCATGAGACAATAGTAGTGTTTGCTTTCTGTCTATAGCAGATACAACATTAAAGACTATTCGTATCCTAACAATGATCAAACGCTATACCCGAACAGTGTCATCCGTCTACTTAGTGTATGGGTTTAAAACTACTGTATGTCTCCAACTTCCAGTTCCACACCTACTCTACTATATGTTGGCAAATACAACCTCAGATGAAATAAACTACTATATTCTGTAGTGTTGTTGACAAGGACGTCAGTGCTAATTAGCGGCAGAGGGCTGCGTAGGCCCCAGTGTTTACCTTCAGGTTAGCAGGATCTTTCAATTTCCCTCATTACAAAGTATCCATATTTCTCCAGCTGTGTAGTTTCAGTGACTGAAGTGACTCAAATCTTCCCAAATAATTAATAAGAAGTACCAACCTTGTGTGCCTATAATCTGTAGTATAAATATACCAATGTTTTTAGCGCTGAAATGTCATGACCAAAGCTTGCCTCTTTGGGAAGCTAAAACTCTTCAAGCCTTTTTTATGTAACTAGTGTCCTGGGGTGAGAGGGCATATATACCCTGCCAATCCATCACAGGCTCAACATAAAGGGACGATCACACACTTTATCATTCCTATGGGAATAGTTATGCTAGGTGTTAGGTGTGTGGTGGAAATCCAAGCACACGCACTGGGTGATCATACAGAAAGGCCCCAACTGACCATAAAGTTTGAACCCACAACCTTCTTGCTATGAGTAAAAAGACCAACAGTACTAACCACTGCACATAACCAAGGATTTTGTTTTTGTTTTGCACAAAAAGTCCAAACAAGAATGGCTTACTTGAAATGGTTGGCAGGCAATAATGTTAACATGGCAGCACAGCTCAGGTTTGCAGGGCCAGCACTATATTCATGGGATGATGACTTGGTCTTGTTTTGCAACCACATGACCTGGACACCTTGCATTCTTTGAGCTGACCATGAACTCATCTATATACCAACATATTCTCTGGTCAAATGTGAGGCACTCTCAAAAAGCTAAAGCTTGACCGAGTATGGCCATGCAACAGGACAATACTAGAAAATCTACAACACATAAAAACAATAAAAGAATCACTGTGTTGCGATGGCCTAGTCAAAGTTTAAACCTCAACCCAACAGAAATGCTGTAGCGGGACCTTGAGAGAGCTGTGTTTAAATGAATGCCCACAAATTTCAATGTACTGAAGCGACATTATAAAGAAGAGTGGGCCAAAATCCTTTACATCAATGTGAAAGACTAATCGAGCGAAAATTATTACTTCAAGTAATTGCAACTAAAGGTGGTTCTACAAGCTACTGAATCACTTCGTTTTTCACAGTACTACACAGGGCTCTTTGAAAAACTGCACCTAAAATGAAACTGACTGTGAGATTATACACAGGGTTTTGGGAGTAGTGGTTTATTTGCTTTAACGTCTAGCAAAGTGAGAAATTCTTCTGTCAGATTATGAGGACCACCTCAGCAGGAGCTAATACTGATCGCCTGATGGAGAGCATGATTGCAATGTTCTGCCTGAACAAATGCAATGCTCAATTTCACTTAGAAGCAGTTGAATTCTTTGCTCTCTGAGAGACTTGCTCAATGAATCCAAGCTTGTTTTTTGGGGGGGATTATGTAGCGAGCACAATAGAAAGCACCAAACAAAACATTGTTCTGTCTCCTGAGTTTACAAAGGTGTGCACTAGACATAATCTCAACAAAGGAGCCAATACCACAGCCCAGTGCTTTAGACTGGAACAAGCATGGTGTGGTCATTCCTGGATGCTTGTGAATCTTTTCTCACTTAAAGTATGAGCTCAGCAAACAAACTGGATGCCCTCGGTGGTCGGTATAATTATTCAAGGGAGACTTTCTGAACAACTTTCGAGCTTAAGTTGCCAGTTTGCAATTCAAGCGCCACACAGAATGTTAAGTGGTCTCAGGCATGATACCTGAAAGCCAGTCTGTGTTACCACATGTCTCTGTCTTGTTCACTCTTTGCATTCTTTCTCAGCCACAAGGGGACTAAGTACAGCTGAGAGTGTACCCAAAGCACATTAAGGACACATTAACATCGCGTTATACACAAATCTCTCTTTGGCCACATTACATTTCCTGCTATGAAAAGAGGTCCGAAAAAGTTGTGTAATAAGGCAAAAAAGTATAAATTTTTAAATTATAATTTGATGGGTATTTGTAAAACTCAACAACATTTGCTTTCAATGCAACCATATCTGTCTAAATAACAGGAGCACAGTGATCAGACAATGCTTCAAGTTGTTACATTTCTTTTCATGCCGTTATTACATGAGCCCTTGAAGTCAAATCTACTAATCTTAATTTCAAAATTAGTTTAACTTTTTTTTATTTCTTTTATTTCAGTTATATTTGGAATCTTTAACTGCCCTTTATGTATAACACTCTTGTTGCTTTAGAAGACCACATTGCAAGATGGTTTGGTTTAATTAAAGCCAATGTAATAAATCTGCATTGACGTTGCTGGAAACTGTATTTTTAGCACTGGGCTATTATTAGCTCATTAGCTGATGGTGAAATGTGTAAGTAAAAATAAACCCTGTAAAATGAGTGTGCACCGATCCAGATGTCATTGTCTCAATTGAAAAGGTGGGACTGGATAATAAATGTAGGTGACGCTGTTTTCAGAGATTGTCATTTCCTTAGTTTTTTAGTATGTTTTCTGAATGTTACCTGTTACTGTTTTCTTAAGCTGTGTTTAGAAACCTGCACTTTTTTGTTCTGCCCAGCCGCTGTGGATACTGAGGCCTCACTGTGACTTACTTCCAATTTGATCTACTTGTTCTGCCCCCGTTTCTGCGTTATCGTCATTTATTCCAACATCCATACACTCAACTGCAACACTCTGTCCATACACTTATACTGTTATGAAACTTAAAGTTAACAATTGTGGCATATATCCAAAGGCTAAGTTATGTCATGGTAATGTTTACTATGTTGTCACAATTGTATGACGGCACAAACAGACTTAAATATCATGAGTTTTAAATAGGTTTTCAATGATGATTCCAAGATCTGTCCAATCAGATGTCACAGCACAGTACAGTACAGAAGCAGGCCAATTCTCTCTGTTTTATTATTAGCAAACGCTATGAATAATGCACACTTTGAGATGACACAAATTTAAAATAAAAACAATTTTGAACTGAGTTGGTCTTTATCGGGATTGATGTAGCTCTAAGACCGACAGACTGATGATTCATGCTGATTTTTTAAATGTGAGGGAGTCACACTAAGCACCATGTAACAGGCATAGGTTAAATGGGGCGGTCGGGGCTGCTTTTCCCAGTAGTCTTTATTAAAGGTCCTGGTGTGTGTACCTATATGGAAACAAACTAGTAAAATTATAGACAACTCTTTTTTTCTTTTTTTTTCAGATGGGTAATGGATCAAAGGGGAAGTGCTGTCTTCTATGAGCTTCAGTGTTTAAGGTCTAATTCATGTGTGGCTGTCATTGAAAGGAGCTGGATAATGAGCAGTGTCCAGTGCCTGAAGCAGACATTTATGCCTGAACAAGGCCTTGATATAATGAAAGGCCACTGGCTTAAAGTAATCCAAGTGTGGACTCTTGGCTTCTTAGCCGGTGTCGCGACAGCCGCTGACAGCAGCTTAATTAGTTACAGTGGCATGTGACAATGTAGTATTGAGGAGCAAAACTAGAAACAGCACGAGTTTCACAAGACATCAGCAGAGTTAGATTGTGCTCTCACATTTTTGAGATCTGAGTTATTAACAAATTGAGTTGGTGACTCTCAGCGTCATCTGACAGTGATCACATGTTGCATGCCTTAATTGTTTATCCCTCTGAGCTTCCAGGACCACAGAGGTGTTTTAAGTCAGAGCTAAAACAGTGATTTCTGAAGGGGGGGGGGGTGATTTTATGGTATTGTCTTTGAGAAGGACCTTTACACTTCGAATCCTAGGTGCGCTGCTATTTCACATTTTAAAAAGGCAAAACAAAGCTTGTCACAGTATGACTGAAACTGTGTCTTCAGTGCTGTGGTGGTCCCTCTTATAGTCCCTCCATAGTAGTAACGAGAGAATTCTGGCAATTTAGCTTTGTTATACAAAGCTCATTGAAGGAAAAATGTAGTAGGTTTTATGTTTTATACAGCCAGGCACTTAAAAGTAAGAAAACAAACAGTCTTTCCCAGCTACAGATAAACCTGTGACGGTTTAGCTCTATGTGGGCAGTGCTCGGCGTGGACTCGGGGACTTGAGATTTTTTTTGTGGCATAAATTTCCTTTTCAGCTCATTCACTGCATGCATGAATGTGAATTTTAAGTGATGTCCTGTGCTAACAATTGAAGCTGTTTTGTCAATATAATATTGATGGCATGCAATTTTTTTTAACAAAGCCGCAGAACGCAAGCTGACAACAGCTCATATTAGATGATGCTCTGCTAGACACCCAGGAGTTTCTAGAGCACATTTCTATGTTTTTGCTTAAAAATAATTTATTGATAAATTTTTGAAATGATGTATTACACTGTATGTATGATGTTATGTATTACACAAGAGGCCCAAAGTGTGCCCAGAAAATATCATCCACACCATTAGGCTGCCAACAGCAGCCTGAACCTGGATCCATGCTTTCATGTTGTTTACATTAAATTCTACCCTATTATCTGAATGTTGCTGCAGATATTGAGATTCAACAGAAAAGGTAACAATTTTATAATCTGTTGTGCCCATTTTGGTGAGTCGACATGGATTATAGCCTCAGTTTCCTGTTCTCAGATGAGAGGAGTGGCACCCAGGCTGGTCTTCTGTTGCTGCTGCCCATGTGCTTTAAGGTTTGACATGTCAGGTGTTCAGAAATGCTCTTCTGCATACCATGGTTGTAACAAGTTAGTTAGTGTTTCCTTTCTATCAGCTTGAAACACTGGGGATTCTCCTCTAACTTCAGACATCAACAAGGCATTTTCAGCCAGAGAATTGCTACTTATTGGATATTTTGTCTTTTTCAGATCTTCAGCATGTAATCTTGACCATGCATACATGCCTAAACATAGTGAGTTGCTACCATGTGAATGAATGATTAGATATTCTCATTCCCAACTGGTCATATCACATTCCTTACCTTGTTCTGCCTCGGGTTTCTACCTGTTAAAAAGGATTTTTTCTATCCCTCTGCCATTAAATGTTAACTCAAACAGGGGGTTGTCTGGTTGCTGGGATTTTACCTTATAACATAAAGTGCTTTCAGGCCACTCTTGTGATTTGGCACTGTATAAATTGAATTGAATATTTGGATTAACAGGTGTACCTAATAAAGTGGCTGGTGAGTGTAGAATTAATTTTTTCCATTGGTATTCACAGATCAGCAGTAATTGTTGTCCAACTTTCCTTCCATTACAACAAACATAAACTTTTTTTCAAGCATCAAATGTTTTTAATAAAGTTTTAACTGGAGTCATTACTGATATGCTGGCAGGTAGTATACAATAACTGCCAATTTTTAATTGAAACTGGCACACCTGGCTGGATTTTGCATGCAAAAGTTCCCATACTCCTGTAGCCACAAACTAATGTTAAATCCTCTTTGGCCAGCTTGTTACCATTCTTTAACACCCTTGGGTTTGCCAGTGTTGCTGCACTAAATTATACTCACAGTGGACCACTATGCCAGGGGGCATATCAGTAACAGTCTAACTCGCAAGCAAAATACATAGGCCTCACATGAAGACAAAGAAACTCTAAAATATGCAGTTCCTCCTCAACCATGATATCACTGGCACCAGCACTCTAATCCATTACCCTAGACGCCTACACTGGAAGGGATCTGTGGATGCCTGATAAACAAAAACAGAAACAAAGCCTGAAGACTCTGCCCACATTTACTCTATGTTTTTCTAGCCATTATCACTCAGTGGTTAGGAGGAGGTGAAATACATGACATTATATACACCCTCCTTTTCTTGGAACAATTCGGGGTTATGTGACCCCGGGAAGCTATTTCACAGGCTGCTTAAGCTTAAGTTTTAAGGACTTGCAGGTGGCTCCATTGAGCATTTTGCCCTTTTTCCCCTGCACCACCGCAGCACATCCATCTCTTCAAAGTCATCCACTTTCTCTCCCCTTTTATTTGACTCGCCTGTTCTCTGACAAATAACTTCTCAAAGATGGCCTCAAGCAACAAACAATTGAGTCTCCCTCTCTCGCCTTTTCTGACACAACTAATTTTCCAACCGCTTTATAATTGGTCAAGAGCCATTACAGATAGCTAATAAAAGTGGAAGTTGATAATTACTGTTCTGCCTTGGAGTGTTGGGAAATTAGGGATAGTTGTGGTTTGGAGATGGTAAAATGGAACATAAGATTCCTACAAAGGTTCAGAATAATTAGATCTGGTCTCCTAGAGCTCTAGCTGGCAGCTCTGAATGACCCTTTCTTTTGGAATAAATGGGAACTGGTGTTAACTTGAGTAGAACTGACTGCATATCATGTAGTTACAGTGGCAAATTTGGTTTATTTTTTAAGGGGTTATTGTTACATGATTTAACCTATGTGACAATATGAAGCAGCTATAACCAGCTTTGAGTAAAGACTGTAGAATCAAGGAAAAATGTGCAGCGGCAACCGAGATCCGGTAAAAATAACAGAAGCTCTTACCCAGTGCGCTGCTCTTGATGACAAGCTGTAGATAATATGGTACTTTGTCATCTTCTCAGCGTACAGGAAAGTATGAGCTGTCACCATATCACGGAAACCGTACTATCAAAGTCACACAATGTTGTGTGAAAAAAAAAGAAAAAAGAAAAGAAAAAGCACATGCATATGTTTGCCGGGCATTTCAGCCATCAGCTTCACTGTCGATGTTGTGTCTAGCAGTGTCAGTATAATGTCGCTCATCAGTTTAACTGTGCAGGGGAGAGAGTCCTTCTACATGCAAAACACTTTTTCGGGTTCACGTGCAGGCAAAGTAAGAGGATGCGCGTTTGGTGATACCCTTCATGACGAAGTGGTGCCAGACTGCCTAGGCTGCTGAGTGTTGCTCAAACCTTGCAGCTTTTAACAAGGTTCTTAGAAATGTTGCAGATGAGATGAGATCGTAGTGAGATAGTGAATAGTTGGGCATTTTAAATGTTCCATCTTAGCCTTTTTGCACCTGGAATACATTCAGGGCAGATCAAGCAGCCTATTAAAAGACTGCTGCAGCAAGACATTTCAACACACTGGAACGGCACTTACTACATGCTACAGACCCTCATTGAGGACCACCATAAGTACTCATACTGGAGATTGTTCATAAAAAGTATTCAAATTTAAGTACTTGCACTTGGCCTGACAAAACATGGTAGCAGTACCTACTTAGTCAAGGCTACACAGAGAGGTTTTGCCTTTCTTCAGTCTTAAATATGAGACCGATCTGAACACTTGCCCATTTACACTCTTTCATTTAATTCACTGTGAAAGAGAGTTGGAGTTGCAGAGTGCAGAATAGTTCACTTTCTTTACAGTTTTACTTGTAACAGACATTCTTAATTGTAGGAAAAAACATGCACAAAGTTTAAAACAACTCTAATTGACCAAAATGCCGTACAACTAACCAGTCTCAGGACTCGGTCAGGTTTAAATGCCAGTCCACGTTTATTAACCAAACAGTTCTTTTCCACCTGTTTTAATGCACATTTTCATGTTATGTATGAAGAAACTCAATTGTAAATCTGAGTGCATTGGAAACCCAGAGAATAAAACATGACATGCAGGGCGTTGGGTCAGCTCACTGCGTTGAGCAGCTGACCCATCTGCCATGAAGCAAATGCGGGAGCTTGGGTTTGGGGCCGTTTGCTGTGTGTCTTTCTCCTTGTCTTTCTCCCAGCTTTCTTGTGTTCTCGCCACTGTAGCATTACAACAACACCTTAGATGCC
>VUQR01021511.1:72736-87736 GCA_015108515.1 Hemichromis elongatus
TTGAAAAAAAAAAAACACAATATAAAGCATGTGGCTTAGAGGGGGCCTTTGAGGCTTACCTTCCAATGACAAGACATAAAAATAACAGCAGTAACCTTCCTTAAATTATTACATGAATCAAACATAATTCTATTATGTTTCCTACATTGTTTACTTCTGTGACCGCTGCTTCTGCTGTCATGTTATCTCTGTTGTAACGCAACCCTAATATGTATTGTAGTTTTGGGGACAGAAAGCTATGTTTACAATATATATATAGAGTTCAGGACAATGCTGTCTACTATGAATAACATAATCTGAACTGTCTCTTAGTTTTTGCATGTACTCTTATTATTATCTTATATTCAGTTTTATTTTGATTCCATTGGGCTTGTTTCAGATTCTTCTCAAATATTTAAAGACAAATTCCCGTGTCTTTTGTTAGATCCTGTAGCTAAAATCTCTGTTCCTGGTACTACCTGCTAATTATTAAAAAGGGGAAATGAACTGCTCATGACTGCAAATACATTTGCCATTATATTACATTCATTGTCAGAAACAGGAAACTTGGAGTCATATATCCCATTAGCTAAGAGCAGATTGGCCTTCAAGGGCACAGAATCATTTAAAAAAAATCATAATCAAATTGGGTACCTTACAGTTACAGATAAACATCAGTAAATAACTGAGGTGAATAATCTTATGTCTATTACTATGCACAAAATAAAGATCAGTTCATCTTAACTGCATCATGAAGCTCTGTTTGCTCCAGTCAGTATACTTTTAAAAACAAAAGAGCACATTCTTATTTATTTCCAGTGTTGGTTTATACATAACGTCTGCCTGATATCCTGTGTGGCGTGATGGCTGTCATTTAATATTTCTTTTTAAAACACTGACTCAACATGCAATGCTTTGTTGCAATTATATAGTACACATAGGCTGGCATGTCATAACATTTCAGCTTCCGTGCTTCGTTATGATTCGTGTGCTTTTCACACTTATGAATTCCTTGCTTTTGAGCATATCTATAATCTATCGTCTGCGCAATTTACCTTTACTTTTCTCCAGATGCTGTATCCTTCTTATATGCCCCCTTTTGGCTATATCTTTTTTTCCCCCCATCCTTTTATTTCACTTGTAATGTACAGTTTTCTCCACAGTGCCCAGCCTCCATACACTAACTACTACAACCACTCACTTTTGGTTGTGGGGCTGAAAGCATACCATCAAGTTAAAAGCAGGCGAGGCGGCTGACAGTCCACATTTTACACATTTCATTTTGCATTTTTAACACAGGCCTGACTTTCAACAGCATTTGTGACATTCTCTGTGTGGCCTAGTAATAACCCATTTGAGTCCTTATTTGTTAAAAACCCGAAGCACCTCAGGAAAATCAGTCTGCTCCTGCATGCTTATCCTGCCATTTGCAGAAATCTGTCACGTCGACAAGAATCCTTGCTTTATGCTGCACTGTCGTGACCTCGACAACATTCTCAACCTCATTCTAATGCAGACATGTGGAGCCTTGGACAGTGCAAAACCCCTAACATACAGGGTAGTGTGAGGACTGACAATAGGTTGCAACTTGGTAGACATTTTTCTCCTTAGTTGACCTTTTTTTTTTCTCCTTAAACCTGTGATTGTATGTATATTTACCTAAAATAATTTCAGGGGTTTATCTGTAATTGCTATTTGATAATAAATTGCACTGTAGCCATACTGTATCTGCTCTACAATTCACTTTAAAGTAACACCTGCATTTTTTCCTATTCCTACCCATTTTTGTAAAGCTACGCAAAGAAATCCAACCTCTCTGGAAACCATAAAGGTTGCATTCATTGTGTGAAATGTGGCTTCATTTCAATAGCCCAATGGCTGCAGAACCTTGTTAAATAACATCCACTTTAAACACTTAACAGCTGATGAGTCCTGGGTCCATCTTGGTGTTTGTTTGTGTGTCTTACTTATTCTTGTCATTAGTTGGCCAAATGTGTGAACTGATTGCTGTAATTGACCTGAATGCAGTTTAGCTACAGGCATTTTTTACATGTGGCTAGGCTTTCCCTTTGTCTGCCTGGGCAGTTAACACAATCCTCCTACGTGTTTCTAACTAGAATGAAATTGGCCTGGCATCTGTTTTCATATTTATTTGAATATGATAATGATTAGTTTGACTGTTGTGCTGGCAAATATTAAAAATTGTGGTATTGTTGACACTGTAGTGTTTATTTAAAACTGATTTTCGCTGAAATTATTTTTTTTTAATGGGCGGATTGTGTATAAGTATATTTGTCTTTGTATTTATATTTGTCTTTTTTTAAGTGATAATACTAACAGACTAACTAAAAGTTATGAGTAAAACATAACTGTCCAATAACTTAACATCTGCTCTTTTGAATGTAACGATGTAAACAGTCCTGTCAGCGCAAAGGAGGCTGACAAATTCACCACACCACTGAATAATTCAAAACACTCAAAGATTCCATTCATCCTGCCAGCTTTTAAACCTTCTGACTTCACTATTGATCTGTGTACTTTAGCTGTACCCCATTGAATGCATACTGAATGACCCCAGGCAAATGAACAAGACTGTTGAGGGCAAAGGAAAAGTTTAATCTTTAATGCAACCTTATTAAAGACTCACTATAGCCCGATTGCAAGTTTCTCAGCTAAAACCTACGTAGGCCATGTATTGTCTTTTGTTATCTCTTAGCAGAATGTGGAGTAAGCTCATTTGTTCTTTTAATGTTATGGGATTGAGTCGCCTCTAAATATCCTTTAAGTACTTGAAGGCAACGGATTCATACCACCACCTGGCCAATATGGTTCAAACCATAATGTCATCTTGCTGGTCAAAGCTGGTTTGGGTACAGTGCCAAAATAAGGATCTTTAGGTGAACACACGTCGACATTGTTTGCACATAGGATAGAGGACCTCCATATAGACAGACGAGCTTGTGTTCGAAAACACTTTCTGTATATTTACATGTATTTCATTTGTTGCACCCTGAATTTAACACATCAGACTCTTACAATTATCTCTTTCTCTGATGTCAGTATAATAAACTCTGTTATTCATATATGAAGCCAGTTACCTCAGTAGGTTAACAGATGCCACCCAAATGTACGGTTGTGAGTTAGAGGCACCTGGGAGGTTTGTGTTTTATTTTTCACCTTCTCATTCTTTTTCCTTTATAGTAGAAAACTATTCTTAAATCTAGATGTTCTAGCAAACATAAATAGACTGGACATTAAAAAAAGACTGTAAGCCAATCGGCTATTCAACAACGAATTGTCTTTGTTATACTGTAGAGTTATAAAATGCCTAATAGCAGAGTTATACCTTTTTCTTTCGTGGTAGACTATGAGAAACTGTTGTACTGTACATTAAAGAAAGGATTCTTTTCATTTAAACTAGTTCATGGATCAGATCTTTAATGTCACATCAATGTAATCCCTTGGGGTTTGAACTGAATGAAATGGGAACGAATTACATGTCTTTGTGGTTTCAAATGCTTTGAGAATTATGACCATTATATGTTCTTAGTGTCTTGGATGGGCTCGTCTGCCAGCAAATAAGTGTTGAATTGCTCAAAAGTAATGCAAATTATATTTCATTTGCATATATTGCTTAATGAAATTAGAGCCCATCCCACAGAGTCTTGTTCAATAGAATTTTCTGGCAGCTTTATCTCAACAGCTGAAACAATAATGTAAACAAGTGGGTGATGGCCCACTCTCAATGGCTCAGCTCATGTTACCTCAGCCAGGATATGTCATAAAAATCCTAATTAAGTCACACTGTGATTTGTTAGCATGAATTAAAACCAAGGTCAACCTACAGTTAAATGTTTGACTTTTAGATAAGAAACAAACAGGCACTTGCCTTCAAACTCCAATAGTTGGATTGTAAATATTTCATTAGTGCTTTTTTCCAGCTTAACTTGCAGAAAAGAGAAGTGGGGCAGTGAAAAGCATTGATAGCACATGCAGTGTGCAGCAGTTATGAGACAACAGAGTGGTTTGAGTGAGTGTGCCTGCAGTCTCTCCTGCTCAAAATCAAGCTGTGCCTAGCTAATGTCTGTAAGCAGTGCAGCCTGATTGCCTGAGTGTTTCAATCTAGTCATTCCTGTGTGTACTTTGACATTGATGCCAACAGACAGCTAACTTCTCCATGTGTAAGCAAACTGGGATTTTTTCCCCCAGGCAGATCTTTGAAGTTTAGGACCTGCAAATGGAAATAAAAAGAAACATGGGGGTAATACTCGCGATGTGGCTTTTACAAAGACTGATGGAAACATGAAATATTTATAACAAAGCAAATTTGCTGAAAACCATAAAACTCCACAAACTCTCACACGATTGTTTTAAAGTTGCAACTGATCAAGTATTTTACCAAAACTGTTCCAGTTCACAGTTTACTCCTGTTTGATAACTTTGCTTTTCATCATAACAGTTGCAGTTATATGATACTGAGTAATAGTTATGCTAGTTAAGCTTTCAGCACACGGCCGAATACACTATACGAGTACTTAATGACAGATAAAGCACTTAAAGAGACACTTGTGGGCATTTGAAGGCCTCATTTAACATTGATATTCATTAAAACTAAAGATAATGGGCATCTCCCTAACTCCACTCCCCTTTTTAAGGCTCACATTGAGGCATATAAAACATTTAGAAACAGTGACACACTAAAAGTACACAAAAAGTAGCCAATGAATTCGGTTTTCATTTGTGGTACTCAATGCAAAAAAAAAAAAAAAAGTTTTGTGAAAAATAAAGGCATCTGAGCATGACAAATTAATTCCCCTTAGAGAAGGAATTCATTATATGAGATGGCTTCACAAACAAAACGTTTCATATAGTTTATTATATCAAACATTTATGCAAAGAAAATGAGTCTGTTATGTATAATACCAACTAAAAATGTCACTTTTAGGCTTTTCTAGGAACTATTTTTCCCAAAGATTTTTCCTGAAGACACAACATTAATACAACTTTGTCTGACCAAAGTTGTCTTTTATGCTTTTAAAAAATTTAACAGTGAGGTTAAACAAAAAAAAAAAGCACTCCGCTGTAGCTTCTGAATCACTTAAGGTCCGTGTCAGGATCTGACGTCTCCATTAACGCTGACTAGTTGATTAACAGCTGAACAGTAGACGGACGGTGTGCCGAATCGACAGTTGTGGTTTTCACACAGTGTCACTCTCCGTAAAGGTGATTCTGTTTACACGGGCTGTTTGCAGGTGAGTGAGTGACTGGATATATTTGCCTTTGCTGTTTAAATATTTTTCCCTTACAGTAAGTGGCTCATATTGTAAAAAAACCCCAAAAAACCAACATAAACCATGTGATCCTCCTCATTCAGTCTGACCTTTCTCCTGATGATACAACAGTAAGAAAACACGCAGTGATTAAACCTAAAGTTTCCTCAGGGTTTATCCAGGAAAAAAAAAAAATTCTGTTTGTATTAAAGTAAGTTTCACACTCACATTGGGCATAATTACTTACTTTCTTTAATTTAATATAATTATCTAAAGATTTTCCCCCTTGGCTGCTTAATTGCTGATCAAGAGGGATATTTTTAAGTTATACCATAAGAGGTGTTACTCTCATTTATGAGAAATGTGCTCAAGGAAAAGGATCTTTTTGTTTCTATATTCTGCTTTCAACAAAAGTCTGAATGTGAACTTGTACATAGAATTGTTTTAATATGTAAATAGAGGGATGTGTGTTCACCAGTGAAACACAAGGAATAAATACAGAGTGTGTCCGTGTCTCCTCTAGGGCACTTAACAGATTGTTTGACACACTTTATATCAACAACATTTGTATTCTACACATATCAATGCCAGAATTGATAGAGAGTTTAATTTGTAATGCTCATTCACACATATTGATTTCTCTCACACAAATTGCACTATCATCTAATGGCACAACATCACTGAATGACTTTGGAACAAGTCCACCCACCCACTATATTCATCTCCATGTCAATACACTTCAAGTTTTAAGTAATGGTGACGCTCCAGCAGGGGTCAATGGGATATTGTGGATTTACCAGCTGTACTCTTGACATTGCAATGTCATTGAGACATGTAATACAGTAAATCCGGGGTCAAACGAAAGACACCGAGTTGTATTATTAAGTGTAGTAAATCCTCTTCCGCATTTAGAAAGGCATGTATGACAAAATAAGGAAAGTGACTTTGTTAATGGGATTAAAGTTCCGTTCTGTTGACATTTCATTTACTACAAATCAGCACTGTTGTGAGCTTCCAGTGGCTCATAACAGAGGCCATGGCTCGTGCCTCAGTTTATGTTTTGAGTTTTATTGAGGAGCTCAGTGGGTTAGAGATCTCCGCCCTGAGATGATATCAAGGTATATGAAGGCACTAAAACCAGCTTGAGTTGTGTAGCTGCAGCATCCTTCACAATGACCCCAGTTGCCTCTGCAGTCAAATCTGTATAACCTGCAAATGCTCGAACTCAAAGCAATTAAATACTCTACAGTGACAGATTTATAATATTTAATGATAATGATTAAATATTAAAACAGTTTTGTATTTATGTAATATATAGGTGAACATATGTGATAATACAAAAAAGCTTGCTTTATGCATAAGTTGCATAAGTAACAGAGAAAAAAACACTGTTTCCCACCAGCTGGTCAGAGGGAAAAATGTGAAAAGCCAAGAATGCTGTTTACTGGGCTTTTTAAAATAAGAGAGTCAAGGTTGGTTTATCTAAGTGGCAAACATTTAGTGATTTTGAAAGGCACAGACCGATAATGGAATCAGGTCAAGAGAAAAAAATGTAACTACTGAAAGATAAATAGAATTCAAAACAACACTGGAAGCAACTGCTTTATTAAATGCTTTCATTTTCTGAACTGAATATTAAGACATAAAACGGTAACACACACACACACAAACAGGCTTTGGAGACGAAGTTAACTAATTTCAATGTTGTCATTTAATTTGAATTATAATTTCATTGTATTTAAATTTAAATTTATTAAGCATCAGTCACATAGGTTGAGAGACTGGTCGACAATTGCCTGGCAAACTCTGGTTGCTAAGGAAAAATGTGTATTTCCTGATTGGTTGGCGAGCGATTGCTGGAGGTTTCTACTTGTTGCATCGAAATAAGGTCTTTCTGTACTGCAGAGAAGGCACTGACTTATCTGCCAATATTCTCTAACTAACCACCGAACCAGCAGTGAAACTTAAAAAAAAGGAGATATATATTCAAAGAAGAAATTATGCCTTGCCGCTTAAACAAACATATTTCAAAAGGTGCAACTCACAGTATCCACTTCCAGTTTGCGTGACACCTACCGAGTAGCTTGCAGATGTTTGCAGACGATTCATAATTATCTGGACAACTGTGGTGATACTACAAGGAGGTTTTCAACGCAGCCGCATATACCTTGTTGCAATCAATCATTCAACCAAAATGACATTTTTGCTGTATGCCACTTGATTACCTGTTAAAGGGATTCCTCGACTAATTTATTTTGTTATTTTGCAGTACTTTCTAAAAAAATATATCTCATTTTATTAAAAAAAAAAAGTGTACTCTAATTATTACAGCCACAAACAATGTTTAGTTATAGGAACAATTATCTAACTTACATTGCAACTCATATCACTTTGGCACAGATAAAGCACTTACATATTTCAGAGTGAGCTATGAGTAAAAACTGTCATCTATATCTACAGTGTAGTAACACTAAGATTAGATAAGGTGACCTACAAGATATCTTGCATCACGGGGCAAAATGCATATTTAACTGCAACAAATGGTATTATATGAGACAGATAAGCAGTGACTAACACAAAGCACCTGAGGATACAAAACAATGCTTTAACATGAAATGGAAAACACTGGTTCCTCAGAACCACATTTCATAAAGAATCTGTGGATGAAAAGCCTCATGAGAGATGACTGTTTTTCCTTCATATTAATATTCTTATTAGTGTTTCTGTCAGAACTGAAGAAGCACAACTATATGGAAAGTGTCTGCTTCCGTCATGGACAGATTATATAAGAACAGATTCAGTGATACAAAGAGCTATAGAATAAATTTTTTCTGGTGAAGTTCTAAGTAATAATAAAGCACAGGGGTTAGGAAGGTGGCCTCAGGGGACAAAGATGTTTGTCATTGTTATGTAACGTAATAAAGACAGGGTGAGACAATAAGGTGTTATCATATTGAAAATATGCTTTGCACAGTTATAAACATTGGGCTTGAAACTGAGACGTACGTTGAAATAAGTTTAATATTAAAAATAAAAATTTAAAAAAGAAATAACAGCAATCTGTTTCAATTTAGTACTCTGCACTTTAATGGTAAAACAAACGTGCACCCTCTGTCAGTTCTGAGGTATCAGGACAAAAAATATCTGGTCCTTACCAGGTCAGAAAATTTGGTAATTACAACCTAACAGCCACATATAACCAAAATATAGACGCAGGGTATGAAAAAGTAGATATACCTCATTACTGTGGAACCTCTTCTTTTTTCTTTTTTTTTCCATGACTGTATGTCCAAACAACAGCTTTTAGCCAAGAACTGCAAGATAAATATGTGGGTAAATGAGGCGTGTTGTCACACCAGCTTGACAGCAGTGGGTCAATATCCAGGTGCCCGATTGTAATGGAAGGCCATCAAATTTTGATAGCTTAATGACTTAAGGTTAAAGAAACAAGTTGATGAAGGTGACAAACAGACAGCTAGTCTGTAAGGATTTATTATGTTTTTACTGAGTGAGGAAGCTCTTGAGACAATAATTAGCCTGTAAATGAGAATAGATCCTCATGTGCCAGCTGGTAATCTGAATGTGTGTAAATATTTGGAGAGCGTCTATCTTTGGCTACATTTACAGCTACTTTGCAGACTAATTTTAGATATCAGCTGATTTCATAAAATGGGAGTCACTGTAAAATCATGTAAATAATGCATTTTTTTTTTTCCTGGATGATAGCGATCCACCTTTGTACTGGCGATGTTTGAGGGTATCACAGTATAAGAGAAACATAATCAAATTCATGGGACTAGTGCGGCCATCTGGTGTAAGAACATTAGACATGCATGCTAGAGCTTTAGAAATCAAGACCCAACGAGTAAAACTGTTTTTAAACAGCTTTAAAAAGCTGAACAGATGAGTAGTGCACTGCCAGTATATTTTTCCCGATACTTTAATCATTTATCCTTATCCCATTTTTGCCTGTTAGCATAAATAAATATCAGCTGTCATAGTCACTAAAAACATCTAAGTCGTGCTGTTCTGTGTCTGCTCAGTTTGCATCTATCAGTATTTTGTCAGCAAAACAACCCCTTAATTGCTTCTCTTGGCATGGATCTGAAAAATGACCCCTCTTTCCCATAAAAAGTTTTCTGGAGCTAATCAATGCCAACTGATCACACTAGCCTGCTGTGTTAAGTGGAAAAAAGTCTCTGGAACAAGTAAAATTATTGTAATAATTTACTTTTTTTTCTCTACATGTAAAATAATGGAGTTAATTGTACAAATTCACAAGATGACTACTATACTTTTTAGGTCTAATATATTTAATGAGATACTCTGATAAATACAACTTTGGGAAATTCAGATTTTAAAATATATTTGTGTGTCCTTGGCATGCCATCATTAAGCCTAGCGTGGCGAGATAAACTTGAGCTCTTGTAAAAGAAAAAGAAACAAAAGCATTGGTAGAGCATGCTAATCACACTCAGAAAGGCCACCATGTTGGTTTTGTTTTCAAGGAAAGCATGCATAGCTTTCTAATTAACTTTAATTACACACTATGTGAAGCTAAATACGTTCAGTGCACAGCTATTAAGGCAACCAGGCTCATACACATACTTCCTATTTTCTCATAACAAATATGAGTGACAGCTTGCCTGATGGATTGTAGTGGATATATAAACCTTCATATCCATTATTACAACCATTACATGATGAATATGGTAAGACTGTGGTGGTGTCTCCTAAGGCACCTGGTATTTTATATACAGTCATAGAAGGGCAACGTTAAAAAAGGGCTTGTCTGGTTCGTGGTTACCCAATCACATCAATGGTTTCATCACACATGACAACAACATTTTAACATATAGTAGGAGGTTTCTCTAGAAAATAATACTGTCATCCAGGATCCAGAGACCCACAATGTGAACATAGGAAACCACACGTGATGTCAGAGAGGAATGTAATGTGTTGATGAAGCTGTTTATAGGACAGCATTTATTAATTTCAGTGTTGTTGTAAATAACATAAATGATCACATCGGATTGTACAAGGTGATAAAACATAAATGTGACTGTGACCAAAAAGAAAGTTGGACAAGGGACGTGACAGTCAGCACAAAGATATATAACAAAAAATGGTTTCTTAGTTACTTCCTGGTGCCAGCATACTGGTTAGGTGTAGTGGTTCTGCATTCTGGAACTGGACTGGCCAGTAAAGAGTTCTGCTGCTTTCAGATGGCAACAGGGATTTAATGTACTGAGCTAGAAGCTCTTCATGCAGCTGGGCACGGGTACCGTACTCAACTGGCTAGAGGGCAGTGAGTAATTTAAATGGCAAATTAAATTTTAGGTGTTATTGTGTTATTGCTTTTACTTAGTTTGCTCTCGTTGACAGAGTGGCTATATTGGGAGTAGAGTCGCCTTGTGCCAGAAATACACGTGGTTTTGGGGTGCGTGTTCTCAGGGACTTCACTAAAATAATAACAACTCATGTCGCACGGCTACATCTGCATGAACAACCAGCCTATTTGCTCATGGCAGCGAATCACCATGAAGAAAAACAAAAACAGGCCATAGTTTTTTTTTTCTTTTTTTTATGCAACATAATGATAAAAAAGGAATCAAAATCTTGAGACACTATTTTGCAGAAAAGAAAGAAATAGAAAAAAATGTGTCTCAAGATTTTGATTCCTTTTCTTTTCTTGTCATTTGAGTATGACGGTGCTTGACACAAAGCAGAATCACAGCTTTCCTGTTTGTTTCTCAATTATAGCTTGAATATATACTCTTTTCATGGTAAATCCCAACTGCCCCTGAACAGAAAGCGAGTCCTTTTGTGTGACACAGCAGTGACTCACGGGAGGCTCCATGTTGTCTCATGTGTTCGAAGGCTGGATGATGTCCAAGCTGCTTAGCCTGAAGACGGCCAAACTTTTTCTTTCCATCCCTGCTAGAGGGTAGTCTGAGGATATCGCCTGGCATTAGGCTGACAGAACAATTCCTTTAAGATCTCAGGCAACTTTACAGTGGCTCTATGAAAATTTTATTATATTGACCTTTTCTTGCTCATATGTTTTATATTTATTAGTCTGCGGAAGCCGCTGTGCTGAAATTAATAAATAACTGAGCTCTCTGTTCAGTCATATCTCAGCAGCTGACACTGTCACTTTGCCTCCTCAAAATAAAATAATTTTAAAAAAAAAAACCCTGCTCCCCCCAATCAATATGGAAGCTGTCATGGTGCTATTGATTACTCTTCATTTAAAGCAGCTTGAGTTACTTAAGATTTTCTGTTTTCTCGTTTTTGTAGCTTTAAACCTTTGTTAAAATCTGAGTAAATTTTAAGCAGCGCTGCCTCACACAGCAGGACAGTGATGGATCGGTGGGTTGATGGTGAGATTATGCAGGTGAGACAGCTCCAAGCCTTTTATCCCACGCTCTTTTCAAGAAAACTATTTGATGGCTGTGCTCTATTTGTGGTGCTCTGTGTGAAGATGTGAGGCTTTGTAAACTTTTATAGAAAAGCCAGAGCGGGGAACAGACACATTAAAATACTAGAAATCGGGATTTTGCAGCCACTAAGGTATGGTGACAGTTCTAACACGGAGAACATAAGCAAACCCCGCTGGTATTTATATTGCGCTTTTCATTGTCAGTCTTGGCTTCTAGATTTTTTTTTCCAGCAGTGCTCAGCAGAATGAAATTATACATTTAAAAAAGAAACACCATTTTTTCCCTCCTCCTGCTGTTATTTCCTCAGTAGGTCTGCTGGTGCACACTAATTAAAGGAGAGTAATTAATTTGAGTGAAACCTAACATATCACAAAAAAACAAAACAAAAAAAAAAGCATAAAAACAGACAGCCACACAGTAGCTTTTTTGTCACTGTGCCCGGTGATTACCAGCGGTGGTTCGTGTTTCCTGCAGAGGGATTTTCAAACAGCAGGAGGACGAGGACAAAATACTGCCAGGAATAAAACGCAAGGTTCTGGGCAGCCTTCACTCATGACTGTCCTGGGAATTGACCGCTTGGGCTTGGGTGAACAAAGTGAGTTGAGTTGGAACTAATCCTGAGCTAAAGGAGCTGCTCGTCTGTTGTTAGAGCATGGTGGACCGCGGACGTCTGCAATCTGGGGTTGAGAAAGACAGCTTCACAGATTTGATTTGCCCAGTTGTAAAAGCCAAGTTGAGGGGCGTGCAAAAAAAGAAAACATGGAAAGCTCACTGGTCTTTAAACACATTCAAAAACATTGCTTGCTGTTTGTTATTAAGGCAATTCACCTTCCTTTTAGTTTGTGTTGGCTGGGGTTTCCGCATGCATCGAATTAGTGCGTGAGATTTGCTGGGTGCGAACGTGTGGATTTCAAGGAAAAGCGCTGCGTGACTAAACTAATATAGCGTAGTGTGCAGGAAATTACACTCGGAGGTGGATGAGAGTGAGTTTAGTCAGAATGATTTCTCGTGTTCAAAGCCTTCTCTTCTTAATTATCACCTAGTTCCAGGATGTTGAGCCTCTGGGAATTTGTCAAGGCACACCTGAGGCTGCTCCTGAAATAAAGCACTAACAAGTCAAAGTGTCACATGTAGCCATACCACTATTATTTTGTGGGACTACTTATTACACCATGGTTCCCATTAATTTCAGGCATTTAAACCATTCCTATTATAAAACCATTAAATGCTGAGAGAGTCATCATGTCCATCCAGTTAGAGATACCCTACAACATTTCCCTAATCATAGTGTTATTTGGGCAATGGGTCAAATGACTTTGGTAATGTGAAATGGGTAACTTTTAGTGACTGACCCTCATAGAAAGGTCGCCACCCAATAAAGGAAAACTTAATAACAGACACATTTTGTCTTCCCAAGAAAAAAAATGTCAATTTTATGGAGCATTTACTAACTAAATGGCAAAATATTTCCAGGAGAAATGAAGCTGACTCGGGTGCTTCTCAGCCACTATAGGTCAAACTGTCAAAATGTAGTACACTGATTAATTTACAGCCTTTACTGATTCAAACAGGTTGATGTTTCACAATTACCGTGTCTCTTTTTGATGCATTATTATTACATTATTACATTCAATTTCCTGTTCAACCAATTATACAATGAAAACTGCACAGTACACCAGAAGGACGTGCTACA
Organism: Hemichromis elongatus; assembly: GCA_015108515.1. Taxonomy (NCBI): domain Eukaryota; kingdom Metazoa; phylum Chordata; class Actinopteri; order Cichliformes; family Cichlidae; genus Hemichromis; species Hemichromis elongatus. The sequence continues at coordinate 86,122 of VUQR01021511.1, forward strand.
ACAAAAAAGATGAATTGGTTATCAAGCTGTTTAACTTAAAGTGAGAGTTTTTCATGCTTCAGAATGAAAAAGAGTCTGGCTCTCTTTTTTGGTTTCATCACCATAGTAACTAAGGCTGAACACGTAACCTGGTGGGGAACAGGTTATTATTAACAGTTTCACCTTAAGAGCCGCTGGAGGTGCCATATTTGTTAATAAAGCTTTTATATAGAATAGAATTTACCGTATGCGTTTAGTGCAATATAGATTCTTTGCTGTACTAATATGTTATGTAGGACTATATATCTAATGTGTTAAGCCCACTTATTGATGCCAAGCTGTACAAACGGTAGGTATCACATACGGTTGGTGGTGTAGAAAATGCACATCTTTTTATGCTTGGTGTCTTTTTTTGTTGCTTGATCTCTTTTGCACAGTTGGAAATTCATATATAATAGAGCACATATTAGAACATCAGTTTCCATTGTAGTCTTATTTATCACCAAGAATATCTATTCATTCAATATAAGAAATTTCACTTCAATCTGATGACAAATTACTGCGATCTCCAGATCTCTCTTCTATTAGGTGGGAGAGTGCGGAAACTGAATGTACCAAGTAGCCTGCTGTGTTTAAATATATCAAAGTTTCAGACCTCCAATGTGTAGCTGTCATATTAGAAATAAATTGCAGCACTGAAAGCACACGAAACAGTGCAAATAAATATATAAAACACATGATTCACATGATTTTCTGCAGCATTACCATCTTGTCTAATTTGTTGCACACTGTTATTTTTCTTTCATTGTTATATTTTTTTCTTAGATGACTATGATGACTGTTCCTAATAATGTGTGTGATTGGAGTAGGCAGTGGTCAGACTGATTTTAGGCAGACAAAGACTCAAATAACATGTAAAACGCTCTTATTTGAGCACACACAGAGGCAAAAGCAAAAGGCCTGGGTTTATAACCACCACTGTGATACCAATTATCTTTCAGTGGGGTTAAAGTTTTTATCAACCCAGCTGACACAAAGAAAGCCTGGCTATGTTGAACTTGCTTTGTAGCCCTCAGGTATGGACTGTCACAAATAGTTTGCTATGGCTTTCTCCAGTGTGGCTGATGAAGATATAGATGTGTCTCGGGCTTTTTGCACAAATAAAGGCGCTCTAGTCCTTTCGTTAAAATATGTGTCCATCATTGGGTTCTAAACAATATTATTTTGACTTACAACAGGTCTGATAGTGACAAAGATCTAAACATTAATGTCTGGATAAACAGACGGGCCATTAACAAAAGAGAGTAAAAAGCACGTGCGGATTTTTGAGATCCTTTAAAGCTTTCAGCCTATCGTCACTGTAGGCTGATTGGGTAATCCAATAAGAGCCCTGTCTCAACACAGTGAAATGCTGAGGGGGAGTAAGGCACTGTGCCTGAGGGGCTCTGCCTCTAATGAGGGAGGAGAGAGGCGGATGCAAGGTCTCTGCTTCACAGACAGCACAACAGGCAGCTGCAGAAGAATGACAAATTACAGGAAAAACCAACATAAAATGTTTTAGTAGCAGCTTGAGTTTGCCTGGCACTGATTTTTTTCAAGTATCTTGACTGAACTCAGCTTAAGGAATGGACCACCA
>VUQR01021524.1:19023-30418 GCA_015108515.1 Hemichromis elongatus
CAACTATTGTTTGAATCCCCCCTAAAAAGAATAGACCAGTTTTTTTTTTTTCTGGTGAGATCGGGTTGGTTTTAAATCCCCCACGACATTTCAGTGGGCATCAAACTCGTCTTTGACTAGACCTTTCCATAAACCCATAATAAATTTTTTTTTTCTTTATGAGACATTCTTTGGCGGATTTTCCCATCTGCTTCGAATCGCTATCTGACTCAAAGATTCACTTCTGGTTCAACTTAAACTTTAAGATTTATACATTTCTCCTGGCCTATAGTGAAATCTATTCATCTAAAGTTTCCCGGTTTTGGAGAAATCAGCTGTGGAAATGCCTGAAAGCCTTAGACAGCATCTCTTGACTTCTTATCAGTGCTGATTGGAATCTTTAAGGTTTTCCTTTTCGAAGAAAACCGTCACGTCAAACTTTTCCTTGTTCAGACGTGAATTTTGTTCAGAGTTTATTTGCCCGTAGCACCAAACAGTTTTTTTTTTTATGCCAACCTTTTAGCTTGTACACACAGGTATTTGTGACCTGACTTCTCATTGTAAAGAGAATTTTCCTCTTTGATGGTGGAAGTCGTCAGTACCATTTTTATTTCTACTTCCAAGAAATCTTCAGGAAAGGGGATAAATTAGAGGTTGTGGACTGAAATAGATGCCAAATAACCACTGTCTTTTTTTTTAACAGTTGTTGACTCTGCCTCTGATGCTCTTGTGCCGCTATCAGTGGCACACAACACCAACACTATCTCTTCCAAAAACACACAGCGATATAATTGCAAAGAAACTTCAGCACACGTCAGTACTTCAGAATATTCAATCTGCAATAAAGTGTTGAATTCTTCGTTACTTACGTCTCAGTTTTAATTTACTGGGTCACAACTGAAAGGACTGCATGGGAACAACTGGACACACATAGAGTAAAATAAATCATCATGTTTTTTTTTTTAAAAAAGAAAAGAAAAAAAAATCCTGACTGCCTGATAGCCTCAATCCTTAGACCCCTTTAAAGTCTTTGAATCTACCCTGCTGATGCTCTCCCAGGCGTTCACTGCAGACACCTTCAACTCCTGTTTGTTGTGGCTTCATTCTTTCTTTAGACTGGTCTTTAGAAAGTGGAAGTGGAGCTTAGCTGGCTGATGATAGTCCACCTTCACCCTGAAAAGCTCTTCAGTTGCTTTGGCTTTAAATTCAGGACCATAGTCCTCTAACACGCCTAAATGCCTACATCCACATTCATAAAGCATTCTTGACTCGCTGTGTAATCAGAGAGATGCTTCTCTTTGTGAAGCACATACCTGTTCATCTCAGTCTAAAGCATCTTAGTAGTGAAAATCTCTCAATTTCACTGCTTATGTTAGAAAAAAAACACTCTTGATTTTGGTAAACCGACTTCTTTACTCACTGCCGGGGTATCCTCTTTACTCCAACTATAATTCACTTAGATCTGAGTTTAAAATGATCATTTTTAAGAATCGTATGACGTACTGTGATCCACAAGGTAGAAATGATGGCAATTAGTCCAATTATTTCTAAAACTTTGCAAACTGGACAGCTTCTAGAAGACATACATCTTAAATTTCATGTGAGACTTTGAATTTTAATCTAATACCTAGTCTTTCATTTTTACATGTAATATGCTTGACATGTAAAGTTAAACATAGAAACGGAAACCAAATCCAATTATCTTGTATCATTGGGGATGCTGTCAGGGTTAGACAGATTTTCTTTTTCAGATTTTTTTTCTTACATATGAATCAGTTTTTTTACTATTGTTAACATTTAAGCATTTCAAACAATACTGAATGTTTATCACCTCAGATGCTTATTTATTGATGATATTTTGACTTCTCGAAGTCTAAAGTAAAGCCAGAATTCAAGACAAAACTATAAATGTAAAGCAAGCATCACGTTGATCAGCAAAGAAAGAAAAAAGGAAAAAGCTCTACGGTCCTGCTGTCATCTGACCCCAGATGATAAAGGCTGAACGAGGTGTGTTTCCTTTTAGATTTGCAGACATGTCACGAGAAATGGGACATCAAAATCAAACAGGTTCAGAGAGCTTGCACGCTGATAGATTTGCCCCCATATCGTGTGAACTAATGAGATCATTAACATTTCGATCACATTTCATTTCATGTCATGATTAAAATACGGATGGGATCAAACTTGATTGATTTCTTGTTAATAAATTCACCACAGAGGCCAATCTAACAGTTTGATTTTGCAGCTTGAAAACCCTGCAGTTCCGCATGCCCTGATGTCTGATTTTGGTAAAAAAAACCAAAACAATACATTGTTGGGTTTGATAAGCAAACTAACACTATCATTACAAACATTGCTGCTTTCATTGAGATAGTTCCTCCACTCCACCAACATGAAAGTGTAAAAAAGTCCAAAATGTTCTCTATTGTGTTTGTGCACAACAGGGCACAACTGAAAGGCTCTGTAAAGGGACTGTAAATTTCGAGACCAACTTCTGTCCATTAGCGAAGCTATGCTTTTCCCAGCTGCCCCTGCTGCCCAGCGTCTCAGTGGAGGTGCTCTGAAACACAACACACCAAATGAGATGTGACTTGTGCTGCCATACTGTTCTATTTATACTGAATGGAACGACATTGAGGAAGAGATGCAAAAAAAGCGCTCACCTGCTGCTTGATGAGGTCTGGTGGCTCTCCAAGCCCAAGGAGGAGGCTGTGTAATTTTCACCGTCACATCTAAGGGTGTAAGGGAGACCTCACCCCCCTCAGTCCCTCCCTTCTCTGCTCAGCCGGCCTCGCCCACCTTCCTCCCAAAGGCAAAGAAAAACAGCAGATAATTACCTGGTGTGAAATTTCCTCACAGTTAGGGTACCCGCCATGATGCGGGGGTGTTACAGAACTCATATTTGACTGTGGTTTTGAGGACATGCAACAAGGCTACTGTGTTGATGTGGGTGTTGAAGGTGCCCTCCTTGGGGTAAAGGAGTAATTTTAAATTTTCCTTTCTTCTTTCCATTTTCAAAACAACAGCCCAAAATGTGTTTTGACTCTGAACCAATGTTAAAATAATACAACTTTTAATTTCAAGATCACAAGAAGGAACAGAATTTTTTTCTAATTTTTATTTTTATTGTATTTTCTTTTTCAAACTGCTGGTTTATTTAAGACTTACAGAACATTTTTGCAATAAAACTTTTTTTTTTTTATTGTTTTTATCAGTGTGAAAACAACCTAAACAGCACTGACATTTATTTTTATCCAATCACTTTCTATGAAATGTCATTGTCTGCAGTTGTCAGTGTGTGAATAAACTATTCCTGTTATATAATTTATCAGATTTTCTTTTCTTTCCAGGTTTCCTCTTGCTTTCTTTTCAGTCAAATGCTCTTTATATAAATGATAAAAAAGTAATTTTTGTTGTTTTGTTGACTTTTTTTTACTAAATACTATAAAGACTGGGTTTTTCTTTTTCTTTCTGTCTTTGCTTTTTTGTTATAGAGCTTAGACACATTTTTAATAATAAATAGTTTTGTAAAACATTCAAAATTTGACATAATATAGCTGAAATAATTGAGTGACAGTGACAAACTATGTGATTGGATGCAAAGTAGGCATCTGAGTAATGCTGAGTAACACCTGCAAGAATCAAATCTTTCAACACTGGGAGCTTCATTATGACTTCATTTTGTGGCCCTAATTTAAAATATTGGGAGATTATAATTGACTAGAAAATAAACAGATACACCAAAGTATCCACTTACATTGGAATTAACTTTAGAAAGCTGCAGGTCAAAAAGAACTGGAGCCATTTGTGACGCGATCACTCCAGCGGCAGAGCCTTTAACATGTTGTCATTGCAGCCCTTGAGACTGATTTGTGAGTTGAACTACATATCTGTGAAGATTTGTGACTACATCTTGCACCGTTATGACACTTTTGTGATAAAATCTGTCCATAGACAGACAGACAGACAGATAATTTACCAAAGCTATATCAAAGTTCTCTTTAACTGCCTTTGTGGTGGCTACTGCGAGAGTATGTGTCCTCAGAAGAACAATTTACCTCGATGACACGCACAGACGCATAAGGTGCAACAAAGAGACCAGCAGTGTCTGGCAGTAGAAATGTTAGTTACTGAAAAAGTTTGTGGTGGGATTTTGAGTCCATTTCCATGTGTAAGTGGTAGCTTAGCCCCTCTCGCCTGCATTATTTCTCCAACACATTCTCATATACAGAGTCAAATACCGGTGCTGCATTAGATACTGTTCATATTGAAGAGATATGCACAAGCGTTACTCCTTTTTCAACTTTTACTTTCACTTAATGGTTAGTTTTAGGCCCAAAATACTAATGAATTAGATTTAATGAAGTGAAACTAGCAGGGCAAACAGGACAAGCTTCTAGTTTTTATTGAATTTATCAAATTATGTTATATAAAGAGAAACATTCTAAGAACACAACAGTTACACCAGATTGCCAAAAGGCAACATGAATACTTGGAGAAACCTATGGATTATTAAAATAAAAATCTTCTTATTGTTACTTCTTTGTTGCCTTAATTTATTTCCTTTGTTTTGCTACAGATTGGGTAAATAGCTTGATTAGTGTGTCTTATTGTTAAGAATCACAGTAAAGAATTCCATTAAACTGGCTTTTTAGGGGATTCTTCAGTGTTAATCAGAGAACAAAAAAACACTCACTTCCTGATATGCTTCACTTCACCTTTTGGTGAAAAGAATATTTTACATCTTTGTGTTAAAATTAGTTTACAAAGCTGCTCTAGCAGGGATTCTCTGCTGCCATGAATTATTGATTTCAGTGGGAATTTTCTCTCCATGCCGTGAAGCATTATGAATATGTGAAGCTCTTGTCAGATGATGGTAAACTCCTCCTCCCATGTGAAAAATCCTGGTCGGCAAAGGTTCCATCACTCAGGCCTCATTTAGCCCATGCCCCTGTTAGCTTCAATAAATGCCAGAAATGGGAAGGAAGGGGGAAGAAGTGAAAGGGGGGAGTGTTGTTTAAGAGCGGGTCTGCAGTACGATTAATGATCAGAGCTGCAAACTTGGCTTTTGCTTGCATCAGGTAATCAATGGCGTTGAGCGAGGCAGACGTGCCGGCCGGCGGAGAAGCTCGTCGAGCGCTGCGAGAGCCGAGACTAACCTCCTCTCATTTCTCAACAAGACAGAGAGCGCCTCGCTGCCAAGCAGACAAGGTGAAACACTGTGGGGACCCGAGTTGAATGGCAAGGGCTTTTATGCAGTTTAATGATTTTATTAATCTGATGAGTCAAATGCTTGTGTCTCAAGCCTCTGTAATATGTCATTTGTCTTAAGTGGCTGTTTTCACCAACCCGTTTTGCCCTTGACTGGGATTAGGTAGATATTAGAAATAGTGAACAAACAGGAAAATAATAAATTATACTTCAAGCTTGGTGCAGAAATAAAAAAAAAAAAAAACTGCTTTGTTACAAAGAAAACAGAACTCTGAAACAGCAGCACTTTTTTTCTAAAAAAAGGATAGGGGTTATCCAGTAAAACTGAAGTACATTTATAAATACGCCAGCTCTGTTCTGCCTTCAGTGAGTTATTACAAAGCATTTTTCTTCTGGGTTTCAAAGACGCGAGGTTTTGATTGACATGTTGGTTTGTTCCTGGTGTTTAATTGTATTTTCAAACATCTCTCCGGGATCATAAGGTTGACTAGTTGTTGTGTTTATCATGTTTTGCTGCTTTCTTGCTTCCCTTTGATCTGACTTCTTATGCTCTTGAATAAATGCCTGCTTTCATTTTGCAAATGCACATTGCTTTATAATTGAGGATGAAATGGGCCTGTGCAACTCTAAGGCTTTTTCCTTCATCATTAGTTCCCACTGCCATTATGAGACACATCAAATCTGAAGAAAAGGGTCACCATGCTGACATTTTTAAGCTGCACGGTAATTCTTTTGAGAAATCTTTTAACGGAGTGAAACGCGATTACGTGATGACTTCTGTGCATGTGGTGTTTGTCTTTTATCTGGACATTCAGTGTTTAATTAAGCTTGATTGATTCATGGATTGAGTCACTGTTGAATGTTACTGTAAGATAAATCATGTTTTAATCTTCAGGAAAGACATTGTTGACTCCAAAGACCGTGCACTAACCCTTGCCAAACAGGAATGAATTGTTTCTATAGGTACTTCTGCAGATTTGAGGGGTGTATAGACTCCCTCCAGCAAGGAAATATAGCCACGTACTTTCAAGTCTAACACATCCAAGGTCTCGACCCTCATTTCTTGTGATTTATGTGAATGACAAAAGGACCTCTCTTGTCTACTCTACCAGCTTTTGCATTTTACCACATTAACTGTTAGCCGTATAAACCACAGACACACATAAAACTTTGTATTAACTCAATGAATACTAAATTATGCTTCCTTCTTACAATGCAGGTGTTTACTTTATGAAATGCAGATGTTATTTTATGGCCCATATTATGGTCCATATTGTGACATTATGGTGCTTTATTTTTTTATTGTACATTTTTTTTATTTTATTTTTTGCTAACAATAAAGCACAGGTAGAAGCTGTTGGATTCTTAATGCCATAAGTTACCAACTTTATGTTTCATATTGCTTAATCTGAGGATATTTGTGTCCTTTGCACTTATATAGCCGGAAAAAGTTGTTAGAAAAGTGTTTATGTTCCATTTGTAAGTGCACAAATCTAACAGACATGTTAATGTTTGCATATTACTTTAATATTTGAAGACATTGAACTTTAATGTTTCACAATAGTAAACACATGTGAGTTTTGGTCCACAGTCTCTTGAGATTGTGCCTTACATTGCAAGACAGCACAAAAGGTGGTTCATTGCTGAAGCATAGCGGATCGATACAAAGTCATCAAACAAGAATGATTCACTACAGCTTTCTCGCACACTATAATCTTTCGAATTGTTCAGTTTCCCTTAATCATTGCTTTCAAAGCTGCAATGCAACATACTGGAAGGCTCCAATCTTACAATTGTCATTTTACTCTTTATGTTGTTTAGGCTTCACTAAATCTATAACTGTCAAGATTTGGCAGATGTATGCAGCTGGAGCAGATAAAGTCAATCCAACGAAATCCTTTTTAACCTTAACATGTTCTTATCATACAGCCGACTGTCTAAAAGGTGGGTCAGATTGGTGATGTAGCAGCCATTAGCTTGAGTGGACTGACCTTACAAAGGAAATCTGTCACAAACTAAGTTCTCTCAAGTATCCAGCCTCCAAAAACGCATGATCAATCGAGCTGACTCAAGTGTTTTTACGAGTGAGATTCTCAGTCAAGAATGTCAGTCTGTGATTATACCTCCATCTATCATTGTGATGGGACTAAGTATTGGCTCTTTGTGACAGACTCTGAGGAATAGGACTCGACTTCAAGACAGACTTCACAGACTTACTAGATCAGCAGTCTGGAGCGTTCACGAGAGACGACAGGCGCTCAGCTTTTTCCTTATCCTCTCAACAACCACTTAATTTATAGTCCAGGGTTTCCTTTTCTTAGAGTTTTGTTGCTGCCGTTTCTGTCCATCTTTGCCTTGAACTTCCAATGCCCTTTCTTTCAATGCCTGAGTGGTGGTAAAATTAAGAAGTGGATTACCTGAAACTGTACAGATCGATACAGAAGCATTAAATTATCTCCGGGAGAGAGAACTTACACTATATTTCAATGTACTTAAAAATTGATGGCATGAGATTTAAACTATCAATATATATACAGACAAAATTTACCTCAAAGTACTCATGAATTTTCTGTCCTTTTTGTTATTCTATGAAGCTACCTTTGTTCTTAACTTTGTCTTTCTCTGTGGAAGACCACAAAACAGCTTTCTGAAGAGACAGGCATGTAAATCCCCCCTGAAGAATTGATGCTCATCAAATAAACTGCTCTCAGTAGTTTATTTTTACAATTAGAAGTTAGTGAAGCTATTTATATCGGCAACTGATGTCTATTTTCCTTTAATTTGTTGTAATTTGGAAGGAATCGACTTAATGCCTCGTCCGACAGGAACACATTTTACTGATATGGATTGTTTTAAGGCAAGCTTAATTGATGCTGAGTGTTGCAGCAGAATTCTCAATGAAAAAGCGATGAAACAACTGAAAGCTTGACAACCTACTTGGGTACCACTTTTCTTCTTCATGTTATTGGAGGCTCTGATTTCAGAGACACGACTTGTGCTCTTCTCAACCTTAGCTACTGTTCTAAAATTTGTCAACGGGAAAATATACTCCTAATGTGAATATTTTAGTCAGGAGTTAGATGACTTTTCCTAAATTGACCATAAATACTGAAAAACATAATATAAAATGTTTGACATTATTATTCTTTTGTACAGGTGCCTGCTCACATTTTTGACACTGCCACTAGAATGCTCCGATCGCATTTTCCAAGGTTTCAGCAAAGACAGGCGCTTCCTGGGCTTTGAAAGATAAATGGGGGATCTAAAAACAGTGACACTGTAAAACAATATTCTATGCTATATTGTGCATAAAAGGAACCATGGTCATATAGAGGTCAGAGACCAGTACAGTGGAACAGCAACAAGGTTCCTGGTTCAAATCCTGGTTGGGATTTTGTATATTCTCCTTGTGACTGTGCAGGTTTCCTCTGGGTAGCCCCACAGTTTTGCCAAATTGGTCATGAGAAACTGTCTCTCTGGATTAGTAATTATTCATTGCAGTAGTTTATTAAAGTCTGTTCATATATTCTGAACAGATCTGTAGGTCAAAATTTGGTATCGATTCTCATTTTAAGGGCCTGGTTTGAAACTGACAGGAAACCATATTATGAAGGCATGAAATGAACAGTGGTTAAGTGTCCAGTCAGCCTACACTGTCTGTCATTCCAGACAGGTGTGTGCTTGTCAAATCACTATTTGCATGGTGAATTCATTTGAATAATAGTCAAGGAAAAAAGGCTGAATACTTCACTTTTGTCTGATTAAATTACATGTTTCACTGAATCTTAATTGCTTTTTTTCTGAACCTGCTTATGTGATCTGATTTGCAATTTTCAGTGGGAATGGTATTGTATTACTTTAATATCAAGGAAAGTCAGACAGGGCAACAAGCTTTCCACAATTTGCTCTTGGACTTTTAATGGCATTAAATACAGTTCAAAGGATTCAAGGATTATTATTATCAAAAAAGACAAGTTAAATTATTCTTTTTTTTAAGACGTTACTGTGTTAGGTTTTTAAAAGTCAGGTTACTGAAACTGTGGGGAAAAAGTAGTATTTTCCACTTCATTACAGAGTACAGAAACCTTTTGCCACATAACCCACACTGAGATTTTTTCACATGCAGGGACTAAATCCCAGGTGAAGGTCTATGAATATGTGGGCACCTCTCCAGTGATCATCTGCTGTAAGATTGGCGCTTAAAATGCATAATCAGCTGTAATTAATCGAACAAAGTGATTAATCACATTTAGTTCCTTTTCTTTTTGCATGCAACCTGTCATAATCAATTATTTGTGGAATAAATCGTGACTCTGGAGATAGGGGTGGCAGAAGTGGAGCGGGGAGCCTGATGAAGACTGATGACAGCCCTAAACATGGGACATGACAGTAGGAACATGGTGGAGATTGAATCCGTAACCCTCCGAGCACATCATAAATTATCTCACTCAGAATAAAATGATTGATTTGCATCGCTTCTTGTTGCACCTGGAATTGCTGTCCTTCACAGGAACGAACTAGGTGGGTGAACACTGCATTCACTATCATAAGCTTTGAAAAAAAAAACAAAAAACCCACTAGATGTGTTATTTAAAGTTGGTCTGCAGAAATCCCTTTCTCTCTCTTTTTTTTTTTTTAAATCCTTGAGGATATTAGGTAAACACGTCTAGACACAGGGAGCAGCCTGTCACATAATATATGGACGTGCATGTAGGTCATAGAAATTTTCAGATGAATTTACCTTCAGATTAACAGTCAACAGTGAGTTTGAGTCAAAAGCACTGAAAAGAAGTTTTGCACTCAGTAAAAGGTAAGTTTTATTAAAACTTCCTGTGATACTCTCCTCAAGTGACAAGTAGAAGATGTGACACTAGAACTATAAGACACACCTGGGACTATAGGACACAGTGATGGAGACCTTTTTGCTGAGCATTCTGTTTATTGTGCCAACAAGAAAGCGTCAGACTTGTTGACTTTGATATGCAAAAATAGCTAACTAACTAACTCACCCACTCATTTAATAAATAAATTACCTAATTAATAAATAAATTATGTGAATGTGTAGGCTTGAAAAGAACATGCTAGCCAATACAATTTAATTATAATCACTATATTATTTCTACATTGCTTAACAAGAATGAACAAGTATGTGCAGCTAAGACACTTATACAGTATATGGAAGCTGAAAATGTAAAACCCACCCTCTTATCAAAATATGGTCAAATACAAAAAAACAAAAAAGTGTCAAGATTAAATGTTCATCATTGCATTATATGGTCATATCTAAGCGTCACTTGGATGTGTTTAAAGTTTCTCGTTATTTTACTGATCTGTTACTGTAAAGTAGTCATAATAGATGTGATGTGTTTGTCACCAACGCTAATGATGGCCTTAATTGTTCATTTTAATCAAGTCTTCCTTCAGATGTTGTGATAAAAAATGACTTCTACCACAGATTAAATAAAAGACTTGAATTTTAACCACAAAGTAAGTGTTTTTTTTTTAAGTAGAAGTAAAAAGTTACATAAATTATGTTCATCGGAAATATATTTAATTAGAGATGCTCAACAGAGAGGTGACCTGCCCAACGTGTGGTCTGTCTGTCATTCTGTGATAGCTGGGATAGTCTCCAACCGTGTCACGACTCTGAAGTGGATAAAGAGAAGAAAATAAATGGATCGATGGATATTCATGCTCACTTCGTAAATGCATGTGTTATAGTGTTTACTTAACGCTGTCTTGATTTTGGTAGTGCACAGTCCTTCATTCGATACTTTGATCTTCACAGAGGGAAAACACAAACACTCCTTGTCTCCAAGCAAGAGGAAATGAAGGTCTAGATAAGCCCAGACAGAAGCCTTGACTTGGCACAGCCATCATAGCAGGTCAACACTCAGGGCGCTACACAGTCAAGACTGTCATCTGGTATCAGTACCTGCGTCTCTCTCAAACACATCAAACAAGCTCCCACACTAACCGAGACCATCCAGACCGTATCACATACACACACACACACACTGATCCATTGCAACACATATACAAAGACATATATGCACATACACAGAAAACTCACCAGGGCTACACAGAATTGTTGGGGCTAAAAAATCCAGGGGGTTGATGGGTAGTTATGGCAGGTGACAGAGTGTGCTTCACGCTCAGACAAATGGAGTCTGGCAGCTTCCCCTCAGAAAGACTTCAGGCTGTT
>VUQR01021524.1:38341-59678 GCA_015108515.1 Hemichromis elongatus
CTCCCCCATATATATATATATATATATATATATATATATATATATATATATATATATATACATTTTCCCCTTCATTTGGATTACTGTGACTCACTCTGTTCCTCTCTGCAGTTTCTGAAAAATGTTTCTTCCCCCTTACAACTCCTCCAAAATGCTGCAGCAATGCTTGAAGGAGAAATGATCTCCACTGCAGCTACCTGTGAGTTTCAGAATTGATTTTTTAAGATTCTACTTTCATGGCTCAGCTGGCTATGTCCTGTGGCTATCACAATCCTTGAAGTCCTGTGCAAGCTAGAGCTCAGTTTGAGATCCTCGGGCTTGGTCCTTCTGATTGTTCCAAGGTCTTGATTGAAAAGAATAACTTTTGATTTTCTTTAAACTAAATACGTCAGTAGTATAAAAAAAAGGTCTGATGTTCATATGTTGGAAATATACATACAAGTGCAGCTGAAAATATTTGGCTTCAAATATAGTGGCCCTGGACACTGTTAATCCTTATTGTGCTTCCTTGTCTGTTGTCTTCAAGGGTGTAGGACAATTTGGTAATAGAGGCTCATTAAAATTCTTGCAAGCTATTTTGGACAAAACAAGCTTTCTTCAGCTCTGTTATTCTGTTAGTCATTCAGAAATAGTGCATTAATTACACTTTCAGTGTTGAACACTGCGCTGAAGCAGAGGTCCACATAAGGTCGGAGCAAAGCAAGACTTGTCCAGAGATAACATTTTGTCCTCTGCCCAGGTGGTTAGAGAATTTCACCTTAAAATTATGTTTTTTTACTTCATTACATTTCTGTGATTTTTAAATGTATATGGACATTTTTTTTCTGCGTCAAGCACCTAAAAGGTCACTTTAAACTTAAAGGAAGAATCATTTTGTCGATGCTTCTGATCCGCTTTAAATGTGTCATTAATATCCATTAACGTGCCGTGTGTTGCTAGTAAATGTCATAAAATGTGATTATTTTATTAATGTTGTCGAATCATCTGTGCACAGTCTTAATGAGTTCACTCTGAACCGGTTTTAGCAGAAATGCATCATATTTTCTAGCCTTCTGTCTGCATCCAGCTCCATCAGCTGTGCTCTGAATTGATGTTGCAGCAGTAGCAGAATCAAAGTGTTCGCTGATGATAAAAGCAGATATATTTTGGCTGATCACATTTCAGCCTCCATCACTACTTTAAAACAGATTTTGACAGGACAAAGAGGCCAGTCTGTTAAAGTACTGGCATAAAGCCAAGTAGTCCTATGATTATAACAAAAAAGTAATTCAACATGTAATCTTAGTTAAGAAAGTTCAGAGTTTTAAATGAGTAAATTTCAGCAAAGAAACTTAAATCTACACACCCAGCCTTACATCAATCTATTGCCAGTGTGATCTGAGTATTTAATAGAGTTTAAGTATACAGCAGAGGCTATTGGCTTTAGAGCTTGATTTATTTGCTAATGTTTAACCATTCCTGTATGTTATAGCATGAATGTGCAATGAGGTACATTTCTATTAATTAAGCTATTAAATATTCATTTTAATTTGCCACATTTTGCTACAATTCATCACTCATGTTAAGTGCAAGCTCTGAGAAGCAATCAGTGCGAAAGGAAACATCATAATAATATTGTTGGTTGACTGTAGGGAGTGTGTTTTAGGAGCGCATCATCCAAGATGACTTAAGGACTGTTTTATCCCGACATAATACTCTTAGATACGATTTATCTACTTATCGGTTAATCCCATCACATTTATTTCCTGAGGGTTACAGTGGGCTAATGAGATTCCAACACAAACACAGACATGCAAAGAACCACAAATGCGCACACACACACACACACACAGACAAAAGAATGTCTGTTATTCTGTCATCTTATTGCATAGGTTCCTTGGAGCCAACTGAATTCCCACGTGGCTCGATTGTGTCCCTTCAGTGAAACGGGAGCAGGGAGCTTTTATCAGCCAGTGTTGCTGGTGACAATTAATGTCACTGATGTGATGTGTTTCAGCTCTCGGGCGGGGACATGGAGGGAGGATGGGTTAGAGGTGAGTATGGCCCGGATCTATAGACGGAGAGGAGGTGGCAGTGGTGGCAAAGGGATGCATGCCTGTTGGCTGAGAAACTGTGGAACAATGCCAAGTTCTCCATTAGGGAGCCCTGCAAGGTCACTCCAGTATTCAGTCATTGTGCCAAGCGACCCAAGCTCTTTGCTCTGTCCTATCGGGAGGGTGAAGTGGAGAGGGGGTGGGAGACAGGGAGAGCAACAGATAGTGAGAGACACAGGGCGAGCAAGGGAGCAGGAAGAAGTGTGGGCCAGAGTCCAACCCATCTGGGATGCGCTCCACAGACAGTCGGTGCCAGAGGTCACTGACAAAGCCGACCCCATCTTTGTAGAATGTCTGAAGGTTCCCTGCGAGAAAATGAGTTTTAGGAGGGAATAAAAAATGCCAGCCGACTGTTCAAGACCCTTAATCAGAGCAAAGGTCCACACGAAAACAAGGGTGTTGACTCGCAGAAATACTAATATTCCCCCTCCTTGCAAGAGTTTTTATGGCACCTTGCCAAAAGGGGGATGAGATGGGGTGCGGCTGGTGGCATTATAAAAAGACGGGACAGTAACACTTTTGCCCTTGAGACAGAAAAACAAGTAAAATGCTTAGTTTTATTTCCTTTCTCTTCTTCAGCTTCTGTGCCGACAGAATGTTAACTTTTGTTCCTGCGGGAAGAGTGATTTCTGCTTGCTAATATGCTGAGCGCTTTTCAAATTAAGACGCGAAGGAGGACCACTTCACAATAAACACTGTTTTTGTTTACCACTTTAAAGTACCACTTGGTTGTCGCTCGTGGTGTAGATTGTCTTGTGAAGAAGCCTGCGCAGTGGAATAGAAGTCTGAAATCTGTTTAGAGAAAACTGGAGCTCATTAAGGGTATATATATATTTATATATATATAATATATGTATATCTGTGTGCGTGTGTACATGTGTGGATGTGTGAGACTATGTGAGGTATTGTGTACCTGTATGCATGAGGGTTTTTCAGTCTAGCATTCATCCTGGCTGCTCTCCCCCTCAGCAATACTGGCTTTAGAGCTTTTAAATTGTAATGTGATAGGGTTCACCTGCAAAGCTACCACAATGAATTATTAAGCTCTCCACTATGGATGAGTGAGTCTCATTATAGCTCCCCTCAGTACTGCAGGAAGATAAGCATGGCTGATTATTCCTGGGTTCCCTTTCGCCTTTGCTTTCTAGAGTGCCTGGAAAAGGAAGAATTCGGCAGTACAGCTGGAGTGAGATAAGATTTCGAATGTGTATTCAGATGTTCTTTCACGCTCTGGGAACTGGATGCAGTAGAAAAGGTATGGCGGCATGGTTCGACATGTCTCTCTCTCTCTATTTCTCTCTCGCTCTCGCTCACACACACACAGTCTCGCTCCCGCTCTCTCTCTCTTTCTCTCTCTTGCTTTATCCCCAAGCCAACAGTACAGGCTGTATGGTGATAACTTTTCAAAGTGAACAAAGGCATCAAAAGGATGGAGGAGACCCGGGGATTATTTAAATACTAGGTGCATTAGAAGCCCCGGTGTGCTTTCCATCCCTTAAGTCATCAACAAAACCTGCTCCACTTTTCTCACTCTGGCTGAGGAACATGTATACTACTGACAAAAGAAAAGAAAGACGAGGATAAAGAAGACGCTCTGGCAACCTGGCTTAAAAGTATTATGTTGTGTTATGCTTGTGAATAACAGTGAAAAGACACTCTGTCCATGTCACGATAAGATAAGTGATGATAACTGGGTACATTTGCAGAATACTGATGTTCACGAAAACAAAAAAGTTTTTATTTGCAGATTTTACTTTTAAATGAAGTTGGTCTAAGCTAAACAACTAACTAAAAATGTGAACGTGTAAACAAATCTGTCCTCTTGCTTGATTTTCTGTTCTATGCGGCCATGAGACAGCTGCAGCATAGTCTGCAAGTGGTGTCCCTCTGCAAAGCTCAAAGTGCAAAACATTTTTTTTTTTAAATTGTGCAAATGCCAGTAAAGGCTGAACAGAGCTTTCAAGTTTCCTATCAGCCTTTGATCAGCTGATATCATAACCTGTCACCATATAGCAGCTAGGCTTTCATTGGTTTGGCATGTTTTCTGCCCCTGGTGCTTCAATGAGTGGCGTATCATTAGTGCTGGCTGTCATCACTGTACCCCAAGTCAGCACTACAGACTCAGATTCATTTGGTAACAACGCATGTATTTTGACGTAGCAGACAGAAAAGTAGTACTGTCAAAGCAAAACCTTTACAAATTGAGTAAAATGTGCAACCTCTGTCCTGATTAACTGCATAAAATGGATCACCACAGACACAACTTTTGTTTTACTTTGTGAAAAGCTGCTATGATGTAGATAACATGCTGCTAAATGTAGTGATGCCTGCACAACACAACCAAAATGAATTTTAGCCAGATGAGCAAATTCAGTGTAGCAGAACATCTACACAAAGAAATCGACATCTGCGTTTAGCATAATTATCTTAAAACTAAAAAACAAGATTATCAAAGAGTTTAGTAAATATCACCTCAGGTGACTGTTATCTGTTTCTAATTACGTTTAAAGGTGTAATAAAACTGTTGAAATGAAAGATAAATGACTTGTTTTTAGAAGCAAGCAACTCAATACAGCACCTCAAAAGGCATTAACGGCAGTAATACTCTTCGCTCCTCAATCGATGCTGAGCAAAATTAATATTGGAGAGTAAATCTTTCATTTTCTTGATTGATTACCATCATTAAGAGCATTGATCAGCAGCAAGAAGAAAAAACAGTGAGTGGGTGGGGGAGCAGCTTGTAGCTTTTTATCTGCCTCAGACAACATTAAAGAGGAAAACAGAGGCTCATCCTCTCCTCACTGCTCTGTCTGGAACATAGATGTCAGGGAGAAATTTGCAACCATCAAGGGAATGTTTTTGTTCTGACCTCCTCTAGCTAAATGAACGCTTGTCCTTGATCGTGGGATATGGATGCATAAAATGTATGAAAAAAGGAGAGATGCGTGCAAAGTCTTCAAGGTTAATTTACTCTTAACTCTTATTAAGTGTTCGTCTGTTGGGGCTTCATTAGGGTGACATGCTAGTTGTGGCTGAGGACGAGATTAACCTTGCACAGGAGGGGCAGGCGGGCTTTCTTTTTCCATCTTCCATCTATCCTCATACTGGCTCCATCGCCGTGGGGAAGCTGACGCACGTGCTCAGTAAACATCTGTAGCGCATGAGGCATCTGGCATAACAAGGACAAGAAGGTAGCAACAGCAGCACCGAGGCAATGCAGACTTGTGGGTCACTAGCACAGATTAATGTAATAAGCTGGTGAATAAAAACACTAACCTAACATTAAACGACACTATCACTTTAAAAAAAATAAATAAAAAAATAACCCCCCCAAAAAATCACACATGGAGATATACTCACCTGAAACTTTGTTCGGTACGCCTGTTCAATTGATTATTAACGCAAATATCAAATCGCCATTCACATGTGAGCAACTCCACATTTAGACATTAGACTTCAGAGCATTTACACATGTTCAAACTAAATATCAGAATCAGGAAAAAACGTGTGATTTAAGGAATTATTTCAGGAACCCTGAAGTTAGCCAAAAAACCACTTGTTACAACCGAGGTACACAGAAGAGGATCTGAATACACAACATGCTGAATTTTGAAGCAGTTGCAATGCACTGACAGAAGACCACGCTGGGTACCACTCCTGTCAGTTAAGAACAGAAAGTGGACAGTTTTCATTAAAAATATGCAGCAGAAGCTTGAAAAAATGTTTCCTGGTCCGATGAGTCTCGATTTTTGCAGTAACATTCGGACGGTAGGTTGAGAATTTTGCATAAACAACATGAAAGCATAGATCCATCCTGCCGCTGCCTCAGCTCGGGTTGGTGGCAGTAGTGTAATAGTGGAGAATATTTTCTTGGCACACTTTGAACCCCTTAGTAACAAATGAGGATCATTTAAATGCCAGGTCCCCATGTCCATCCCTTTTGTGACCACAGCATATCCATCGTGTGGTGGCTGCTTCCAGCAGAATAACACACCATGTCACAAAGCTCAGATCATCTCAAACTGGTTTTTTGAACTTGACAGTGAGTTCACTGTGCTCAAAAGTCACCAGATCTCAATCCAAGAAACGGCATTTGGGACGTGGTAGAATGGGATATTTGCATCATCGCTCCAACAATGTGGCCAGCAAATTTGCAGCAACTGCATGATATCATCACGTGACAAGTCCCTGAGAAAAAATTGCAGCACCTTGACGAGAATTAAGGCAGTTCTGAAGGCAAACCTAAGCTCAATTATATACCAGCACCATGCACATAATCAAACACAGATAACTGTTCTTTTGATCTGTCCCTTATTATTTACTCTAAAGGGAGATAGATTGATTTTTTTAAAGGCAATACACTTAAGTTATTAGTTTTTATAATTTTATAAAACTCATTCCTTAGAATTAGTCACCTCTTATAACCTTACTGACAATCAAGAGTGTGACAGGAATACAATATAAAATATATTTCATTTAAATAATTGAGCACTTTTGCATTCACTTTTCAAACCAAATACAAAACATCCCCCAAAACAAACAAAGACACAAACTAACTAGCACACTAAAAAACAAACAAACAAATGGATAAATTAACCATAGAAAAGGATTAAGATGAAAGGCTGACCTCGACTGAGGCACTAACTGGGACCGAGACAAGAAAGTGGAGGTTGGCACTCAAAGAATTCTAATTAGAAATTAATGAGAGAATTCAAAGATCCAAATAGACACTCTTTTGCTTTATAGTACATATATATCATAAATATACGAGCCACTCATGCTGGTTTGTTTTTCACTGACTCACAAAGTAGAAGTTAACAGCAATTCTATAATATATATACAGTATCTCACAAAAGTGAGTACACCCCCAACATTTTTGTAAATATTATATTTTGTCTTTTCATGGGAGAATATTGAAGCTATGACACTTTGATACAATGTAAAGTAGTCAGTGTACAGCTTGTATAATAGTGTAAATTTGCTTCCCCTCTAAATAACTCACCACAAGCCATTACTGCCTAAACTGCTGGCAACAAAAGTGAATACATCTCTAGGTAAAAATGTCCTAACTGCGCCCAAAGTGTCAATATTTTGTGTGGCCACCATTATTTGCTAACACTGCCCTAACACTGCTGGGCATGGAGTTCACCAGAGCTTCACAGGGTGCCACTGGAATCCTCCTCCACCCCTCCATGATGACATCATGGAGCTGGTGGATGTTAGAGACCTTGCGCTCCTCCACCTTCCATTTGAGGATGCCCCACAGATGCTCAATAGGGTTTAAGTCTGGAGAGTCTTGGCCAGTCAAGCACCTTTACCCTCAGTTTATTTAGCAAGGCACTGCTCTTTTTGGAGGTGTGTTTGGGGTTGTTATCATGCTGGAATACTGTCTTGTGGCCCAGTTCCTGAAGGGAGGGGATCATGGTCTACATCAGTATGTCACTGAATGTCACCTGTAGCGCCAAACAATGACATCCTACCACCATGCTTGACTGTAGGCAAGACACACTCTTCTTTGTACTCCTCACCCTGTTGATGCCACATATCCTTGACACCATCTGAACCAAATAAGTTTATCATGGTCTCATCAGACCACAGGTAATCCATGTTATTATTGGATGCAGAGTGCGGCGTATGGTCTGAGCACTGACAGACTGACCCTCCACACCTCCAACCTCTGCAGCATTCATGCTTGCAGCATTCAAACATCTGTTTTCAAAAGACAACCTCTGGATATGAGGCTGAGCATGTGCACTCAACTTTTTTTGGTTCACCATGGCGAGGTTTGCTCTGAGTGGAACCTGTCCTGTTAAACTGCTGTATGGTCTTAACCGCCGTGCTGAAGCTCAGTTTCAGGGTGTTGGCAATATTTTCATAGCCTAGGCCATCTTTATATAGAGGAACGATTCATTTTTCCAGATCCTCAGAGAATACTTTCCTATGATGTGGCATGTTAAACTTCCAGTGACCCGTCTGAGAGAGTGTGACAGCAATAACATCAAATTCAACACACCTGTTTTTCATTTGCACCTTAGACCTTGTAAAACGTGTCACATGACACCGGGTAAAGTGACAAATTTACAAACAGCAAATTTATACTGTTGTACAAGCTGAACACTCACTACATTACACTGTATCAAAGTGTCATATCTTCAATGTTGTCCCATGAAAATATATAATAAAATATTTACAAAAATGTGAGAGGCGTACTCACTGTCATGAGATACTGTATACTTTATATTCTTCTTGACTTAGACTTTGAGGTCTATGTCATTAACTAGTGACTTTTTCTCAGAAATATAGGGTTATTGATGAAGTTTGTTTTACAGAATTAACAACTTCAGTTTGTTCAGTGTTGTTATTTTGTATCAGATCTGAGTTATGATTTTATATATGCAGGGATGAAAATCCCAGGGATGACAGTTATGCCCCTGTCCTCTCATTTCCATATGGGGTTGGTTGTGTTAACATGAAATGGTTTCCAGAGTAGTACAGAGGGTGGGAATTCTTCTGTTAGAACTGTGTGTTTCCCAGACACACCAGTTTAAAAGCATGCCACTGCAAAAGTGAAAATGTACATTAAAAGAAAGGAAATAAAATGGATTTTAAAAATATAAAAACAAAAAACACAGAAATATTTAATAACAGTAACATTTTTACCTTTCTGTTTGATCCTCCCATAGTATGGTAGTTTTAATTCAGTTCACATTTAGTTATTAATATATATTTTTTTAGTTACAAAAGTTCAAATAACTCAACCATTTTTCCAGTTTTTGTGACTAATCGTGGTAAACTGTTATCTCAATAACTACCAAAATAATTGTGAATTTTTTTATTTTTTTTTGCCAAAATCAAACAGCCTTATCTAAAAGCTTTTAAGCTGTTTAAAAGGATCCCTGGTAAACCTGTGCGGAGTAATGAAAGTTATTTAATGGGCAGTCTAGTTAATTACATTGCTAATGAGTAATTATTGTAATAATGTAATTGCTTTTTCATTATGGTATAAAATATGATGAGTTAAAAATTTGATATTTTGAGCAACTTGGCCAACACGTGTTGTTGAGCAGGAACAGCAAAAGCCTGAGCTGAAAACTCTCAACTGGTTCCAGGTGTGACTGATTTTCTCTCTACATGTGCCTCCTGCCCTGTGTGTGTTGGGAAAGTATGACATTAAAGAATGGATAATGTACTCACTAACAATCATGTGTGCTGTCACATCATCTGCTGGTCCGATAAAACCTAAAGCAAAAAAACTTAAACCCACACAGAGCAGCAACTGAAAGTTTCGACAGTTTCATAGGAACTACCTGACAGGAGTAGTAATCTCCATTACCAATATTTGTATTCACTGAGTCGACCTGAATGTTTAGGGCATTGTTGCCTCATTTTGTAAACAGAAATGTGTTTATGGGTTGTTATTCCTTCAAGACTAATTAAATCTACCAGCAGACAAGCTTGACATTAAACACTTTCCATAATGGAAAAAAAAAACAAACAAACATTATGAGCACATAGTCATGACCTTTCCAGTGTTTGTTTTTCTCAGAGCTGTAACATAATTGTTGAATCTCTCAAGTTTTCCAGGACCTTGGGAATGTTGGACATGCTGCAGTAAACTGACCGGTTAAAGAGTACATGACATTTTCTTTTAAATCCTAAATTCACTAGACTTGTATCTACATTTTATTAAAGTTTACAGGTTATTAAAATAAAAAAACAAAAAACAACAACAATCTGACCTTCAAATTTTCCAGGTATTTACATATTCCTTCACCGTTGTTTGAAATGAATAAAATGAACCATCCGCAGTTTTTGAGCCCTGGCATCAATCCAGATGCGGGGTGCCAAAAACAACACCTTTTCCCCACCCAGGCAAAGGTGCTGATGCTTCAAAGTGTCAAGCTAAATCCTCACTAATGTAGTTTGAGGTTATGGCTTGGTTTCAGAGTAGGTCACAATTAGATTAGCGAAATCCTGCCTTTGTTTATCACCATGAACTCCTCGTTTGCAGCGTGCCTACTGTACGAGTGGCACATACTGTATCCGAGAAAAACGAGATTCTGCAACCTTCCCCATCATCAGTCTTTCTGCGCCTACATTCTGCAGGAATATGATCTGCATTTTACTGTAATAAAGATATAATTGACCTGTGCACAGCAGGAGACACAAAGAAATGGGATTGATGTCCCACAAAGAAAATTCTCCTCCTTTTGGGTGAGGGTGGTGGTGCGTCTGACTCAGACTAAATACTTATTCATCCCTTCTATCCCACACCCCACCACAGACCCTGCCGCTCTCTATTCCCACCTCCTGATTTTCATGTCACCATCAATTATTTTCCTCTGCGCTCTTCTGGAAATAAGAAAAATCTCAGCTGCAAGAGACTGAACACACAGTCAGACGTGCAGAAGACATCCTAGTCTAAAAAAAAATGATTGCTTTCTGCAAGGCAACGACTTGCTGTGCACACTTTTTAGTTAATGTGTTTTTCAGTTCATGTTGACGGTTACTGACCATTTTTTTTAGAAATATTTTACTTTTAATTGCATAAAATAATCTGTCTGTATTTATTACAATTTTATTGTTCATCTTAAAGACTTTGTTTATTGTTGCTTTTTTTTGTCTGTATTACTGCCCTAAGTCTCATCCTGTACTTTTCACTGTGCAGATGAGATGTCGTCGTGCTCAAATAAAATGAG
The DNA here is from genome assembly GCA_015108515.1 of Hemichromis elongatus. NCBI lineage: Eukaryota > Metazoa > Chordata > Actinopteri > Cichliformes > Cichlidae > Hemichromis > Hemichromis elongatus. The sequence continues at coordinate 49,134 of VUQR01021524.1, forward strand.
AACCTGAAATGATAGCCTTACCATAATAGTTGAAAATTGTCCGCTTCAAAGAGCTCTGGCCATGCATCCGCTAATGCCATCTGTGGAAATCCATAAATAAAGAATACGCAGAATGCACAAGATGTGTTTCTTGTGGTTATTGTTTTTATATATCTGGAAACACCACTAGAGGAAAAATGTAAATGCAATTACTTCATCATTAAATGCTTATGTGGCATATCATTTATGTTTTCACCCTTGCACACCCACAGCTGTGCCCTTAAACAATAATTTGTATTTGCAGAATACTGTAGGATGACAATAATCTAATTGCTTAATCTAATGCTAAGTGCCTGTGCATGTTTAAACTGTGATTATATGAGAAAGCCGTAATTGAGGGAAACCTAAGAACACATTGGTTCTGTGCTGGACTCAGACATCTGTTGGACTGGTATAAGTGCAAATATGACAAACCAGAAAACTAAAGTGTTCAAGTTTCACAAACTTACCAGAAACTTTGCCAAAAAACAAAGTTATACATTCTGTTCTTGAACTACTTGTATTTATAGAATAGAACACAAACTGCTTTTAACACAACGTAGGAGTTAAAATATGGTATTGTGCTATAGTTTTATTATTTTCTGTAGCAAGAAATAATAAACATTTAAAGTCAGATGCTAGTTATACAAAGATCTATCACAAAAAAAAAATACTGAAAAATAAAAAACATTACTGAACAGCTGCTTAAAGTCGATATATACTGGGATTAAAAACTGACATAGCACTTTTATGGCTTAAACAGCATATGCTTGTTTAATTCACAGTGTGTCAGCTCCATCCAGCCACATTTGTATGCATCTATAGCCTACTGCACACAATCTTGCATCTATTGATGCTGCGATCGGGGCTAGACTGTGGGTGCCTCTTAATGGAATTAATGGGCTCCTCCACTGTTTACCTTTCAACAAATGTAATTTAATCTATGCGTCCTTACAGGTGAGAAAAACCTAACTACAATGTCATCTAGTGTTTTGGTAGATACACTAAGATCTTCTAAATATTCCACTTCTGTGAACTAAATATTTAAATACATAAACGTATTATGTGTATCTGCATTTAGTATGTGTATTTTAAAATAATTTAATCTTTAAGTGAAGAGATATAACACAACCTGTTTCAAAGATTCGTCGGTTAAGACGTTGTGAAGGGAGAATTAATTAATTAATCAACCTTCCATAAGGTCTATCCCAAAATCATTCACGTTTTGCTGGAATAACATTTTTAAAAAAGCTGAAAGTGATCAATGATGTCTCCACTACAATGGCATCTATTAACAGGTAACGGGACACTTCTGTCAATAATGTAAAATCACAAGTTATTATTTTATAGGTAAGACAACAGAGCTGCTTCTCTCCAAGAATTTATGAGGAGAAACTAATAAGGAAACTAATAAATACAAACCCACATCATCATTCCCTCGCTATTTTCTCCTGTTTTTCATTTATGAAAGCAAACTGAGAAATCTAACCTTCCTTATAAAAGCCTTCCTCTGTTCAACTACATTTAGAGAGGAAATAGATTTCCTTCTCTATCTGAAGGCAATTTATATTTGAATTTTAAGGTATTGTCCTTATTTATGATATCCCATAATGGTGTCATGCTTCTGATCATTTCCATTTGAAACAGGCTGCTGTGGCAAGACTTTAATTCAAGAAAGGCTGTTCAAAATTGAGCAGGTGGCACCAGAACCAATACAGACAGTGACTCAGTACTTTGCTTATAATCCGAAGCTTACAAAAGAGGAAAAAGAAGAAGAAGAAGATGAGAAAGAGAGAGAGAGTGACAAAAAAAAAGAAAAAAACAAACCACAAAACTCAGCCACGTGCTCCATACCATAACACACGCTGTTGTTCTTAGTGTCTGGGCGTCTGTGTTGGGGTAAACCATGAAAGTAATCAACATTCTTCTGAAATTAACAGCAGTGTAAAGAATGGAAATATAAATCACAGTATGTTAGATGCACAGTAAGATGTAGGATTTCAGCAAACAAGACTGAAAATGTATTAGTCATCTCACTGTAACTTAAAAAAAAACCCAAAACAGTGAAGGTGAGAATTCTCCAACGAGGGCATATGTGTCACACAGACAGCGCTGTGGGTAGTGCGACTGCACAAAAGCAGACACTTACAACAAGTGACTCACTCCCATAACACAGGTGCCACTGTAATCATTAATATGCATATGGCAAGTGATTAAATGTACAGCAGATAAAATGTGACACACCATAATGAATGGAAATTTTAAAGCATGTATTCAAGTTCAATTAATCATTTAAGATGATCACACTGTCACGTTTATCAGACTGTTGCTTGGAAACCGGAGTAAAGAAAAGGTGAGATAGTGGATTGGCACGTTTTTAACACACCTGCTCAGGTTTTGCAGATCTGTGTTGGTGTTTTCTTAAAATATTAATTTGCGTTACATCATAATTTAAACATACAGAAAAGTGCAACAAAAGATTTGCCAAGAATGAAATTAATGACTAAATGAGCAGGGCAACACTGTGGAGCATTGTTGCCTCACAGCAAAAAGGTCCTGGGTTGAAATCCGCCATCTGGCCAGGGGCTGTCTGTGTGCCGTCTATGCTCTCTCTCTGACTGTGTGGGTTATCTTCTGCTACTCTGGGGATGGATCTCTGTTTCTCTGTGTTTGCCCTGCGACAGACTGGTGACTTGTCTGGGGTTTACCCCACCTCTCCCCCCCTGTGGCAACTAGCATAGGCTCCAGTCCCCCTGTGACCGTGAATTACACAGGTGTAAGAAAATGGATGAACATGTGAAATAAATGCCCCACAAAACAATTGACTTTTATATAAATAGTGTATCTATAAATGTATCAATTTGCTGACAGGGGACATACCACAGAGGACTGGTGCCTCCCATAGTTTATCACAGTTTTGACATTGATTTCACCAAGGTCATAGAGGAAACAGCCTGGATTTATAGTGTGTGGTAATTCACTGAATTGCGTTGTTACAATTTTCACTTGGCTTTTACTTTTTGTAACATTTGCCATTTCCCATCTGTCGGCCACCAGCGTTTTGATTCATCCATTTAAATCTTTTCTCTTTAACCTGCACTAACTACCACATGAGTGTTCTTTAATTAAGGTGGGGATTTCAGATAATATCAAAGGAGCAGTCTATCGCATTACATTACTCTTTATAGACTTTCCTGTGATTACCAAACCTTTCCAGTCGTCTGTGTTTTCCCTCGGTGACAAACCACACCCATCTGGAATCTAATTAGGCTAAAATGTAATGAGGAAAGGTATTTCAGGCACGTACGCCTACCTGTTACATTTACTTGAGAGAGTGCATTAGATGTATTTTGTGATGTCGTCTTTGAGACAAGGTGGGCTTGCTTAAGATGCAAAAGGCCTGAATGTCACATTTGTTCATTGATTTTTAAATCTCACGGAAGAAATATTTTGTGTCTGGTGATGGAGAATAGGGGCAGGATGGGGCAGGCTGGGTATGACTGTCATTTGACCTAGGAAGTCTATTTGAGATATATGTGTTATCAGCTTTCAACAGATGAGTATCTTTTGAATAAAAAGGTCACGGGCAGACTCGTATTTAAGATTGAATGTGCACTCGGAGCGCAAACAAACCCAAAACAAACTCAGCATTGCAACTCAGCGTGTACATTTTTGAGAAAAGAAGAGATCAATCAATCTCAAACATCAATATCCGTTTGCATCCCTTTAGCCGCACACGTTTTCCAACTAATGAAATCTGTGCATGGCTCCCCTGTTATCGATTTCAGAGAGGCCCTAATTTGCCGCTTGAGATCAGGCAGCTCTCTTACTCTCCTCTCTCTCCCTCTTCTATCTCTTACACTTTCCTCGCGCTCTCTTCCTCACCACTTTTCTCCTTTCCTCACTCTTATGCAAGCACACACACTCACACACATTTTGGTATGTGTAACAGTCATGCCTTGGGCAGCATATTGAGCAGTGGCTGCAGTAGAAGGGAAATCCTGTAGGGCAAACTGTTTAGAGCAATATCTGAAGTCGTTAGATATGATTAATAATGTGCTGAGAGGAGCCATAAGCCATCAAACAGCTCATCAGAAGCACATATCACCTGGTAACTACAGACTCACATTTTCAAATACATTTATACCTGCCATTTTGGACCGAAGATGCTTATCAAAAGTGCTTTACAACACTGTGAGTGCATGAACTTTTAGCGTGGGAGGCTTAAAAATGAATCTTTAAAAACAGGTCGCTCTCGTGTATGGCTTAAAAACATAAAAATGTTAAATGACTTCATGCTATTGTAATCCCAAGATCTATGTGCCATACACTTAAAACCGATTAGCAACGGTAATTGATAGACACCGATAGATAAAAGCATTAAAAAGAGCTTGATTGTCTGAAAATTCATACTTTTGCTATGCTGTCATGTTGTGGGAGTCTTTAATGGAGAACAATGAGGGAGACAAATTAAACCTAGAAGACAGACAGACAGACAGACAGACAGACAGACAGACAGATAGATAGATAGATAGATAGATAGATAGATAGATAGATAGATAGATAGATAGATAGATAGATAGATAGATAGATAGATAGATAGATAGATAGATAGATAGACCCGGAAATAGCATGAGACAACTGTAGTGTGCTAGAGGATCAGATAGCACTGTTGACTTTAATTAAGGTGGTATTAAAAGCATTACGGATGTAAGTTTAAGTCCTTAAAAGACAGCTAAATAGTACAGTGACATCAGGGAGTGCCAGATGCTCACTAAATATTCCTTGGAAGCAGACCCCCTGCCTGCACAGCAGTGGGTGGTCTCCAAATAAGACACTGAATGCAAATTGAACCAAGACAAGTGCAATATCTGTGCAATGTGTCATCTTTTGGCTAGGGCTGGTTTGCAAACACACTGTGGATCGCGGCCAGCCCTTTGACGCTCACGCATGTCAGTGACTGTGTCATGGCAGCTGAAGCTTTAAGTTAGACAATAAAAAGACTGTTTTCCCTAACATTTTCACTTTAATCTTCACTATTATTTCGATTGAACTTTAACTATCAACATGACATTTTTCCGTAACAAGCAACAATTAACATGTCATCTCCCGTAAAGGCTATGGTATATTTGGAGCCAACTCTACAAAATCACTGTGAGTAAAAAAAACTGCCAGCAGACTTTATAATCAGCACAGTACTTTAGGCAGTTTTTGACCACTAAAGCTGCACAACATTATTTAATGTTTTTGTGTTTTTTTTTTAGTTTTTAGTTTTTTTACCAAAGCAATCCCTGAGCTTAGGTACACAAAATAAACAACTTTTGGAGATTCACACTGACTGCTCTGGGTTTATGGGGAATATATACAGACAGTTAATTATAAATCTAACATCCAATTCTTGAGTAAAATAACTGGAGTTTTGATAGCTAAAGGCTATTAAAACTGTTATTTATTAATGATGAGTTGAGTATAGATGGAATGCAACAGAATTAATGTTTTTAGTATGTCTATGATATGGAATGACACATTATCTCAAAATCCATATTGATAATACAATAAATGACTTGTCTGTTATAATACCAATTTATTTGCTTAATCATTTATCAAGTTCATGGTGGGACTAGAGCTTCTTGTCCCACCATAGAGCCTCTTGCCCAGCTGTCGCAGAGCAGGAGGGAGGGTATACCCTGGACAGGTTACCGGTCTATCACAGGGCTAACACACACATGTTCACAGTCCCGCCTACTGCCAATTTACACTCACCAGTTAACCCAACATGCATGTCTTTGGAGTGTACCTGGAAAGACACAGAAAAAAACATGCAAACTCCAGACAGAAGGTCCCAGCCAGCAAGTGGATTTGAACACAAAACCTGCCTCAAGGCAGTGGCGCTAATTGTTGCACTTTATTTCTAAATCAGACTATAGGTCATTAGGTAATTGCAATGCCATATGTTTTTAGAGCTTTTTCAAGTAAAGTCTCTAAACAATCCAAAGTGCCAAAAAGAAGTTAGCCAGAAAACCAAAACTACATTAGACTTTGTAAGAGGAAGTGAAGAGTCAGATTTTGCCCCTCAGTGTATCTGTAATGGATCCTCGTACTCGTTAAAAGTCCCCCGATACTGGGGACCAATACCATGGTCTGAGAAATGTCTATGTTTAAGCGGCATGTAAGGGGTTCATCACAGGTGCCGAGTGCCCGCCCCCAGGCCCCGGCTGCAGCTCAGTGCGGGGAGAAGGAGAGGCGAGACATGACAGCCAAGTGGAACTATTTCAAAGTGAATGAAGACGACAAAACAAAGGTGGACTGCAAATTGTGCTCAGCGAAATTGTCCAGAGGAGGCTCAAAAGGTAGCACATTTAACACAAGTAAATTAATCAAGCATCTAAAATCCCAACACGACAACGAGTACAAAGAGTTTACCCACGCTTCTAAACCAACACAACCCACGCTGCAGCAAACTCTTGCAAGACCTGTCAGCGGTCTGGTTTAGCATTTGGAGTCTCGCTAAATGCATTTCATCTCCGAGAAAAACTAACACATTTGCTTTACTTCTCTGTGTTAGTTTATCTCTTTATGTTTGTATAATATTTCCACATTAAGCTTAACCGCTAGAGCCACAGCTGGACTTGCCATCGGAGCTCCATACTGAGGTGAAAAGGAAGTGATTTGTCCCGTACTTTAGCTAGAAGGAAAAAAGACACAAAGCTGGAGTTATTCTGTCTTCAAGCTGAACAGCTACAACTAATCCCCTCAATCTCCCCCCTCCTTCTCCTGTTTCTTCTTCAATCACAAAACTGATCAATGATCAGCTGATTGGCTTTTCTGACGCTAGTCCCGTCTCTTTCGTTTGTTAATCGCCCAGTTTGTGCTAGACAAAAGAAACCAGCAGATAAACAACAGCAGCATGTAGCTTGATAAACTGAACAGGTGAGGTAAACTGGGATGTCATGCTTGGAGAAGACTCTCCTGAGTTTCTCTGATACTCCGGCTACATAGGGGACGACAATATTGTTGCATTTGTCTTTCTTATCCTCCTTCTCTGGTGTCTGATCTTCTTTTCTGTGTATCTTTGTTGACTTGATGAAGGCCCAATTAGGATGCGCATGTTTTGAGAGCTTCCTTTACATGTGTGTGTTCCTTCTTTGTCCCTTCAGGCTTGGAGGGAACATTTTCTGCCCGGTGTTGTAAGGTCCTGATTACTTTAATCAGGACCTTACAACACCTAGATGACCTGGGTGACTGAGAACCTTCACAGACATACTGTTCTATTTTAATTCTGTTAAAATGCACTTTAAGATTTGTCTGGGTCACCATCATTTGTTTTGAAAGGGAACTTTCAAAATGTTTTTGTTTTTTATTTCAAATGTGAAGAAGAAAAGTATTGCTACTAGCACAGACTCTGCAGTTGGAGCTCATTCATTGTTTTTATGAAGTTTTTGGTGTGCATTTGTGAGATGTCACCAGATTTAAAGGAGAGAAAATGAATAAACATCACTTGTTTACAATACATTTGTGTTGGTTTGAAATGTATCATGATATGCTGCTTAATGACTGCTAAAAAACATTTGGCCCAGATAAATTCCTTGGTTTTAAAATCTGGCCCAATCAACTTTTTAGTTGAATAGCCGTGCTGTAAGAGTTAGCATTTCCAAAGTATCAGTTCTTTTGTACCTGGGCTCATAAAGCGGTAACTCTGTTTTAGTTTCCTTCCTCTCGGTGGAAACTTGAGGTGAAAGAATACATTCACTCACCTCCAACTGTTGCACAGCGTGACAACAATATGGATGCTATTTCTTCTTGACAGTGAGAGCCGGTAAGCAAAACAGCACAGCCTCCTGCATGCAGGATGGTGTCGCAGAGGCTGAAGAGCTGGGAGCCGGTGGAGCGATTGGTGGGAGTCCCTGGCAACTCTGGGGACCCCCGAGAGCCAGGCGGGTTCCCCGGAGAATGCGCTCATAGTCAGGGGTGAGCCACGGCTTCCACTGTACCTCCTCCTCCAGCTGAGCACATGCTGCTTGCTGCTGCTCATTGAGATCAAGGGGAGAGATGTGCCATAGTGATGAGCAGCGGTGACGTGGGCGCCACTTCCTCCTGGAAGTGGCCATGAATGAAGCATGAATAGCTGTGCCAACCGGCTCCTCATCCTCCGAACACATCCTCTCCAGAAATGAGGCTGGAGATTAGAAGTCCAAATGAAGCGGTATTGGTAAGCGGCTGGTCTGTGGCAGGGATGACTATGACCGAACTGTGGCGAGCCACCCTAAATTGCCTCGGGGCTGTCAGGCTGCGGAGGTGGCAACGGGAAAACTGCGTGACAGAGGGGCTGTGGTGACGTAGTCTGAGCTGCTGCTGAGGACGGGGTTGGAGCATCGTGCAGAGGAAGTCAGAGATTAGAGGCGGTAGCACTTCCAATAACCAGGGAAAGACCCTGATCTTATTCCCAACTCCTCCCTGATCTCCTTTCGGGAGCACTGCAACCACTCGCTGCATAGCGATTCTCCTGTCCAAATAACCTCTCTGTTTTGTGTCGCTGGGTCCATTTTGTGGTCAGAATGTACTGTCACAGTGGGGTATGCCAGTGTGGGAAAGTAGTGGACTCAAATGCATACAGGCAAGGAGACCAAGCGAAGGCTTGAACCAATAGCGAGCAGTTTTGTTAAGGCTGGTAGACACGAACAAAGACAAAAACAAGAGCAAACAGCTAAACTGGAACCCAAAAGAAAACTATGACTATTAAGACTGCTATGATGACCATGACTCGTTGTGGTAAGACAGACGCTCTGACAAGGACAGAATGGATGGAACACGCAGACTAGATACACACCAGAGGTGGTCAAGGGAAGTGGCCACACATGGGGAAACAGCTGGCACAAATGAATCCTAATGATACCACAGGGGAAGTGTAAACTAAGACGTAGAAAATGGAAACAAGACTTTCAAACCACACAAACCAACAAGGGAGACGGAACTACAGAGAAACAAAGGATCTAACAAACAGAGAAGACTGGGAAACTTAGGAGCTTAAGATAACCAGATGAGCTTAACATGAACAATAAATAACAAAATACTAGAACTCTCAAATCCTAGCTGATAATCACAACATCAAAAACTTAACATGTCTACAGTACTAATATAAATACACAACACATAATGAATTGAAAATGCTGTGTTAGCACAGCCCCTGACACAGTCTGTGAATAATTCTCCTGCTCTGGCCTCCCAGCTGTAACGTTACCGTGGCTTCAAGAAAAGCCAACTGAGTCTAATAACAGATTAAATGCCATGCTGAGACTGTCACTTTTAACGTCTACATGGATGTTAAAATCCCCCACAATGATTATTTTATCTGAGCTGAGCACTAAATCAGATAAAAAGTCTGAGAAATCAGACAGAAACTCTGTGTACGGCCCAGGTGGACGATAGATGATAACAAATAAGACTGGTTTCTGAGTTTTCCAGCTGGGGTGGACAAGGCTAAGGATTAGACTTTCAGATGGACTAAACGTCTGCCTGGGCCGGCCTGTGCTTTGAGGATTGTTAGTGGTTTTCTAAACACTGTTTCAGAAACGTTGAGAGAGCTATCCAGCTCTTTATTTGGGTGTCAGGCTGTCATCAGTTAGCCGACTGTTGCACCAGGGTTATTAACCAGCACAAGCAAACCAAATATCCCCCACACGAGCATCTGTACTTTCTACTCCTAACATTTTCAAAACAGGCGCGTGACTTAAGGCTCCACAGTATCATCTAGAGCCTTTATATTGTAGTCTATATGATATTACATATCGGGTAAGTGGAGACTGGCAGAGGGTGCTGCTTTTGTGGCCACCAGCAGGTTGTCTGTCTGTCAGTTACTGCAAATCAGTTTCCCATTGGGGACAATAAAGTTACCATTGAACCACTGAAGTTGAATCAGTCCTTCAACTTTTACTGAAATACTTCAAGTACAAGTATCAGAATATCTACTCAAGTACAGAATCTGTACTTTTGCCACTTCAGCTGATGTTTGTAGTTTTTCACAGCGGCTGTTAAACTACGAAGTGTGTTTCATTTGGTTTTCCATCGTCTGCACATTGTAGCTTCAGTTCAGCAGATAGCCGGGGTCCCACTACGACATGAACGTCACACTGTTTGGATTCTGAGCACACAGGAAAAGGAGACAGGAGGGAAGCATCCCTGCTTTCTGGACCCGTGTTTGTTTAGTGGCTTTAACTCAGCCTGAGTGCTCATCAGAGGGTGTGTGTGTGTGTGTGTGTGTGTGTGTGTGTGTTGTAATAACAGAGCAGCTGATAGAAGTCTGATGAAATCTCCATCACGTCTCTGCATGTGCAGCAGCTTTATCTTTTCATCTTTGATGTGACACACACCTGTTGTATTTGTAATTTAGCTCTGTGTGTGTGTGTGTGTGTGTGTGTGTGTGTGTGTGTGTGTGTGTGTGTGTGTGTGTGTGTGTGTGTGTGTGTGTGTGTGTCACTGAGAGAGAGATTAGGACAAGGAAACGAGAGATGTGTGGAGTGTTAAGTATTG
>VUQR01021534.1:3367-14924 GCA_015108515.1 Hemichromis elongatus
TCTGCAGCCACCACACACACACACACACACACACACACACACACACACACACACACACACACACACACACACAGTGATCGTCACCATCTCTTTATGTCAGCAACACACCCTGACCACATGTCGGTAGAAAGGAGTGGAATTGGTAAAGAAAACTCAAGGGAAACCACATAAACTGCAATGCTGGATTTACCATCACTACATCCAAACATGGGCATGGATAAAATGACAGCCTCATGCCTTTTTTTCAGAAAAAATACATTAAAATTTGCAACAACAACAACAACAATAGCCCTTCCCCCTACACACCTCTGGCTTTTCATCTCTCGTTCCTGTTGTAAATGCCCCTCCTCCTGCTGTTACAGTATCGCCTGATGCTTAGTGGCATTAGTTTTCCTTTTTCAGAGACAGAGAGCAGCATCTGTCACTAGCTAGACCGACACATGGAATCCCACCCAGAGCCCCGAGGCGAGAGCCTGCCACCTGAGAGCCCACCATCAGAGAGCCTCTCCCTGGGGGCCTGATGACCCCTTCCCCCGTTAGTCACTTTATCCAAACTCAGCACTTTTGGTTTATGTCTGTCTGTCTTTTTTTTTCTCAGCTTCCTCCTTTCTTTGTTGCCGCTTTTTCACTTGTTTCTGCTAATCAGTCACGTTTTAACAGATATATATGTGGCCAGAAACAATATAATGTTTCCATCTTTTTCAGTTAAGATGTAACACATGCCTTAACCCCCATTAAACCTGATGAGTTTAATAAAAAGCATGTCTACAGAGGCTCGCACGGTCTCCCCGCTTTTCACCACTTGAGCTTAACAAAGTCAAGGCTGCTTTTTATGTTTTAGCCAGTAGATTCAAACTAATGTGGTATTTGTTAAAGCAAAATTCTGTGCATCTCCACTTCTGTTACAGCACATCATAGAACAAATGATACTTTATGTTAGCAAATAAAGAAAGCATCATGCAAATATATAAGTACTTAATGTGTAATATGGTTGTGTCATACAAATGCCTTCGCCCTTCTGTTTGTGAAGGGGGGCCAATCAGAAGAAAGGCTACCTAATAGCTTGGAGCTACAGCTAGTTCCAACATGAGATAGCAATTATTTTAACTCTTTCTTTTCCCCCATAAAGACGACATTCCGTGGCCTCTCTTGTACAATTAATGAGATATTTTGACACCTCAATAAAGACCATTAGTACAGATTCTGGGTTTTTTCCAAAGGAGACCACTTTTAGTAACTTCTTATTCAAAATCAATCATCAATTGTCCAAAGTTAAGCTGGCAGTGTGTATAAAATTGCCTCCTTTTTGAGTCAGGCTTCTGTTTGGAGCTTGCGGTTTCTCTCTAGGAACTCGGCTATTTTGCAAAGACCTGCGTGTTAGATTAATTGGTGCTTATGAACTGGCCATGGATGTGAGCTAGATAAAGTGCCTGATGTGTATAGAATAAAGTGCAGTATGAATGCATGGTTAGAAAATGGGACAGTAAAAAACACCTTGAGTCATCGGTAGAAACTGAAAAAGCTGCATATGAAAGTGAGCACCCTACACCTCCTTTTAAGCAGCATTACCACAAAGTTACCTGAGAGCATATTTCAGATTTATGACTTATATTTCATGCCTTTGGTTTGATTTTTAGTCATATTTAATCAGGCTCAGTGTCACTAGTCTTATGTGTGATCTTCCCAGTTTCCCATGGTTGCACAGATGTTAGATGGTACGCATGATGTAGCATTTCCAGCTGTTTTCTCATTTTACTGGAGAACAAAACAAAGCTAAAAGGAGAGTGAAAACTTGGCCTAAACATCGCTTTAATTCAAGAGTTTAAGGCTAAAGTCTGAGAGCATTAAACAAGCAAAAATCACATCTGAATGAATGACCTTGTGTGCCCATGTGTGCCCGCACTTTCAAGTACAGACGCTTTAAATTTGTTAAGGGAAAAAAGAAAAAAGGAAGATTCCCAGAATGATTTGAATTCCTTTGAGCCACTGACCTTCTGCCTGTGATGTCAGAAGGCCATATGCTCCCCACACACAATGAGCCAAGGATACAAACACATTCACACACACACAGAGTGGCTGCCTGGTTACATTGTAGGAGGAGCTGCCTGGAGGAGGTATTGTTAATGTTAACTATTGTGTCTTCCTCAGCAGGGATGAGTGGGGGAGACAATTGCTGCTTCTGGGGTTGAAAACGGGGGGAGTGGAGGGGGGTTGAAGGATGAGCAGACAAGCAGAAAGTCATTGTCGTGAAGTAAAGAGCCAAACAGATTCAGTGAATATAAACAGAAGATTGAACAGTGCATCAGTCAGAAGACGCCTCAAACCAAATGTTGGTCAATGAAGAAAATCTCCCAAAACTGCCCTGAACTATTTTTTAAAGGTCTTTTTTTTTTTTATCAAGGGTGGTATACTTTTTAAAAAAGCATCACAAATATTACAGTATATACTGCTGTGTATATATGCTACTATTTCAACTACACAATGTTCTCACCCTCAGCACACCTTCTTTCGCTGACTGTGAGGACCGCCATCACACTCACACCGCAGTTATTTTGTTGGAGAGACGAGGAAGAAAAAAGGGTTCTCCTCTCAATGATCAGCTGCCATTACCGAGAGAGAAAATTGGATTTTCCTCGGACTCCTCGCTGAAGGAGATTGGAATTTTTTGATTTGAGGTGGCCTCTAGTCTTCCAGCGTATGAAAGCGGGAACACTGTCTTCACTCCAGTACTGCCTCATATGCATGCCTGAGTTATCATGGACTGAGAGTAAATCATTCAAAATAATAGACCGCTTTTCTGGGTAGTATTATGTTTTAGAAAAGCACACCAGAGTTTTCTTGATTTTTAGACCGTCTTCATGAAACCACTTTCATGAACTGGTTTAAAGATATATTTTAATCTGATCAAAGGCTGTACCTAAAAGATGGCTATAGCCAAAGTGACATCACGCGTTGACCATATTTTGAGCACAGGGTTGAATACTAGATTACTAGTAAACACTGGAAAGCTTAGTTAGCATGCACTGCAAAAACTCAAAATCTTACCAAGTATATTTGTCTTATTTCTAGTCAAACTTATCTCACTACACTTAAAATAAGATACAATCAGCTAAAGGGTAACATTTCAGTAAGCTACATGAACTTGTTTCATGACATTTAATCTTGAAAGTAGAGGAAAAACTAGATATTTTTGCAGTGCAATCATAAACTGTATAGGTAAAGCATATGGACACACATATCTGCTAAATAGTGCTAATAACAGACACGGGAAATACTGGAGTTCACTTAGAGCAGCAACTTCCAGCCAATAGGAAAAACTATTTATTCTGCAACTAGTTTTCAAGACATTGCTGGCAGTTAGGTGAAATTGGCCACAAATGGTCTACTGCATCACAAATGGTTTTATGCAAAATGTGTGGAAGACGCTGACTTGTCTGCAAACAATCATTAACTAACCACACAGCAGCAGTGAAACTTGAAAACGTGAAACTTTCAAGTGAAAGTTTTCCTCACAGCTTAAATCAATATACTTCAAAAGGAGCAACTTTTACTTTGAAGGGGAACTCTCTTCGTTTCTGGTTTGTGTCGTAGTCTGCACAGTTTTACTAGCACTCAACGAGCAGTTGAGCAACTCACAATCTTCTATACAAACTACTAGTAACTGCGACAGCACCACAAGGAGCACCATATACCAGTTTTTGGTCAATGTCACCTAGCAACAGCAACTAACCTCTCACAACCACTTGCCAAACAGCTGGGGAATAGTTTTCAAGTGACTAATGGCTACCAAGGGATCACTAACTGGTCTGTAGGCCAGCATGATCGGGGTTTTAGCAGCAGGATTTCACAGCAGCTGCCAGCCACCTATAGCAAGCACTCACAACTAGTCTCTGTGTGACTGGGGACTTAAAACAAACACAGTGTAAACTTCATGTGGGTAAAATGGTGGTTCCCGCTGAGCAATACCACTGCAATTTCACAACTTCCGGTATGATGTCTGTGTTTGGCCTTGCCGCTGCCGGCGGGCACTCTCATTATTCCTATTTTTTCTGTTTTGTGGCTCTTTTGTTTGTTTTCTGTTTTGGGGTGTGACACCTATCCACGTTTATGACTAGCAAACACTTTTGGCCATTCAGTTACGCATGCCGGCGTTCAGTGAAGCTCAGGATTCATTGGAAGTGCGGGACCAAACGTTTGAAAGATCTTTTCAATACAGGTCGCAGTGGTCCTTATGCTGATCGGGTCTTCTCCACCTCGGCACAACTGGATGCAGCTCTTGCGCCACTGTTACCTCCGGTCTGTTTATCTAGACTCTCCGGACCCTTACAGTTCTCCTCTTCGATGGCTGGATTAAAGGACTGTCGTGGATCTAATCCCAACTTTCTTCGGCCTCTGGAATGTAGCGCGTCTGTGAGAACTTCATCTCCCGCCCCGCTATGCATGGCACTGTTGAATGCACGCTCTATAATTAATAAGTCATTTCTGATAAATGATTTCCTACTCTTGAGAAAATTGGATTTTATGCTTCTAGTTGAGACCTTGCAACGAGCTTCAGACTCTACAGCCCTTATTGAACTTTGTCCCAAAGGATATTCTTTTATCAGTCAGCCCCGTCTGACCGGCCGAGGAGGTGGCCTTGCCTGCGTGTTTAAAGGCGGATTGTCCTGCCGCAGGTCGAATGTCATTCAGTATGCCTCCTTTAAATTGCTGCTAACAAAGATTGGAGACATAAATCCCTTTTATCGTGCTGAAGGTTTATCTGTTTTGGGACCCATGCTGTTTTTGCTGTATCTCCTTCCCCTTGGCACTATTTTGTCCTCTTTTAAGGACATTTCTTTTCATTGCTATGCTGATGACATACAGCTTCTTATTTTGTTTTATTCGAATGAAATATCTAAGCTCCACAGACTTTGCCTAAATGCTGTTGAATCTTGGATGGATGAAAACTGTTTGCAACTAAATGAACACAAAACAGATGTCATTATTTTTGCTTCTGGAAAAAACCTTGACAAGACTAAGGACTTCTTGGAACCCCGTGGTCTTATTGCAAAGCCCACTGTTAAGAACTTGGGAATATTGTTTGATTCGGGTTGCACTTTTGAAAATCATGTCAAGTTGTTGGTTAGGTCTTGTACATATAACCTTAGAAATATTGCTAAACTTAGCCATATAGTCTCTTGACAAGAGATGGAAACTTTAATTCATGCTTTTGTGTCTTCGCAGTTGGATTATTGTAATGCACTGTATACATGTCTATCTGGATCTATCCTTGACCGTTTGCAGATTATTCAAAATGCTGCTGCGACGCTATTAACAAAGTCCTCAAAAATATTGCCACATAACTCCCTATTCATTAAACTTCACTGGCTTCCAATTTCCTACTGTGTGAAATTTAAAATGACATGGACAAACCCCTGAGTAGATCTCAGAACTTCTGATCCCCTACACTCCATCGAGAATGCTGACTGATAAAATGATCCTGATGATGTTGTCGGGGTTAAAGTCAAGTTATTGAAACCTGCAGATCAGTGAACAAACAGTTGCTTTATGCATCTGGCAGTCGCAGAGAAAAGTGTGCATCCATCTAAGTCATGTGTCCATATGTGTGAGTCTACAGATGTGGTCAAAAGCAGATTGGGAAAAGCCTATACTGTTCAGCTGAATTACATTTAGCTACAACTAGTAGTCCCTAACTTAATTTCCCTGCATTTAATTAAGAATGTAGATTACCTTTTTTGCTTTTAAGAAAAAGCACAGACATCTGCAAAGGAGGTAACTGAAAGCCTGGAGTAAAGGTGGGGCCGCTGCAGCACTGTACAGCTAAGCCTAATATACAAATATTGATTTTCAAATAAAACGTTTGTGTCACTTGGTTGCTGCTTACCTTACAGTCACTCTGTAAATATGCTTCCATTGAACAGCTGCTAAAGAGAGACTTGCAAAGCTCCTGCTGTACTGCGATTGAAACAAATTAGGCGGAGAACTATGAGAAAAGACGGAGGAGATTGGTGTTGACAGTTGTGTTTTATTTGGAATCATCCCTGTGTGGGAAAACACAGCCACAGGGCAAATAGGCATCGCCATTCTTCTCCAAAATACAATTAGTCCTAATTAGGAATGATTACGAGGAGAGACTGCTTCTCGCAGTTCCTTACTTCTTCCTCTGTTGTGTAGCCAGCTCTGGTTGTAGTTTCTGACACAACCTGTGGAAAAATCTCACTTGGTCTAGAAAATAAGTTTATCAATATTATCAGCATGGCTACTTCACATTGAGTGGCAAACATTTTTTTACAGTGTGGCGATCTAACTTCAAGAGATCTCTGCTTCCTGAGCTTCCTCCACTCGCCAGCGCAGCGCAGATGCCTCCATCCCTCAGTATTCACCATTGACAAGTAGGAGTCTCTCAGCAGACTGTGTGTGTGTGTATCCTCGAGGCTGGAGAGGTGGGGATGAGTGGTAGCATACAGATGGGTGGCCAGACGCCCATCCTAAAGACTGAGATTTCAAGCATTGGTTCACTGCTGTTCGGATGTGATAGAAAAAAATACATGACTTTTACAGCTTCCAGTTAATTGAAAAACATGTTTATTTTTTATATGTTACAGATTTTTTTATTTTATTGTTTTTTTGTCCTGGCTTTTGTTTTGACATTTCCTCATCAGCCTGTCAAGGTTACATCTTCCGTTGTATTCAAAAGCCAGATGAAGTGTTCATCCCCGTCAGTGAGCGGAGCACAGGTTCAGCTTCAGGTCTCACACTTTTCTCTGTAAGTTCTTGAATAAAATTGTACTTTTGGTGCAATGTGCGTAGGCTAATTCAATAGTTAATACTGTGTTTTTCTCTAGCCTTGACAGCAGTTTGGCCTTTTGTGTTTAGTGCTATCCACATTTTGTACACGGCTTTTAAAAAACAGAGCAATGGACGATAATGCAGCTGAATGCATTGGGTGGTGGGGGGGAGACATGTAGACTAAACAGAATTGCTGTCTCTCTGCATTTTCAACTTCAAGGCCAGTGATCCAGTCAGGTAGTCACGAGTCAGAACATCAGTTCTCACCACAAGATGTCTGAGTACTGAAAAGTATGTGGTGAGTTACTGTAGAAAGGAAACAAACCAAAGGACACGTACAAAAAGCTGCAGTGGCACAGAGATGACATGTACGATTTGTCTCCATTTAACATGAACTCATTTTACCCAGCTTTTAATTTACCATACTGTGCAAACGTCTTGATACACCCTTCATTTCTTTATGTTTTGTTTGAAAAATGAGAATGATGGCATACAGAAGATGATTTATGGCAGTCTGCTAAAGTATTACCGCAAAGATAACTGAAAAGTTGGTTGTAAACAGCCGATAGATCATTTAGCAGAAAAATGTTATTGTGACTGTCATCCTAGGTCAGGAACGAGCACATGTAGACATAAATGAAAGAAATAAAAACAGCTGCTTTGCTGGAGTTGACATACACACACTTATCTTATCTCATTCTGAGTCTGAGGATCTTCAGCTGCTAGCTTTATGTTATCATTAAGAATTGTGTAGCATGTTGTGTTCACTGGTGCTTTTAGTTTTTCTATAATGTTCATAGTGACTGTTTACTCTTTGCCAACACTTGTGATCCCTTTGGAATCTGTTACAACCAACACTGGTCACAGTCATAGACTGTATGTAAAAGATGGACATAACCAACAAAGTGGCATCAGCCATTAATTTTTAGACGCTGGATTTTTTTAAACCTCAATATTAGTATTTAAGTTGGCATTTACTTCTAGAGTACAAATGAGAGAATATTTGGCTTTCGTGTTGCCTGAAGCTCTAGATCAGGGGTCTCGAACTCCAGGCCTCAAGGGTCGGTGTCCTGCAGGTTTTAGATATCACCCTTGGTCAACACACCCGAATCAAATGCTTAGTTCATTAACAGGTGCCTGGAGAACTTCCAAGACACGTTGGGGAGGTAATTTAGCCATTTAAATCAGCTGTGTTGGATAAAGGATGCATCTAAAACCTGTAGGACACCGGCCCTCAGGGCCTGGAGTTCGAGACCCCTGCTGTAGAGGTTGCCACTTGACTGCAGTGCATTTGTATTATTGACATGAGCAACTGACAGTGAGCATATCTGCAGCTTAAAACTGATCGAACTGGTTTAGTATATTAAAACAAGGTTCAGTTACTAAAGTAATTGCACAAGTGCATCAGAGCAGAAGGCCAGAAACATTCAAAACAATCAGCTGTGTTGATTAGAACACAGAAAGAACTTCACACACAGACACACACGCACACATTGACAAATTCCTGACAACAGTTACGTAGCACAGACACAAAAACAGAAGGTGATTTATCAGCAAAAAAAAAAAAAACACTCGCAGGCTATTAGCATGTAGTTGTTTACTTCACTTTGTGTGCAGCTATGCGATATTATCTGTCCTCTTGTATTGACTGACTGGGTGTGCGAGATCGCGCGTATGCCTATGTTTGTGCTTGTGTGTATAGTCATGAGTGTGAGCAACGTTTCAAGAATGCTCAGAATCACAGCCCTGCCAAATCAGTTATGCAATTGCATTGTTTTCTGTTCCTGTGAACTGCTATCACATCGCATCCCTAATTCCTCATTTTCTCTCCCCTCTCTCCCTTTCCTCGCTCACTTGATGGATAATAATTTTTTTTTACCAGATCGCTCATTTCACCCAGTCCTGTCTGCATTCCTCCCACCCTCCTCCTAACTCTTTATTTTGCACAGCATCTTCCTCCTCCTCCAACCCCCCACTCCTTTTATACTCTTCTACTGCAGACCCTTGTTTATTCCCTTGCTTTCTGCCACATCCCATATACCCCTCTCTCTTTGTCACACTCACGCCCTCTCTCTTTTGTTCTGTGTGTGCATCTTTCCCGGGGTACAGTCTGTGCTGACAGGCTGTTCCTCCAGAATTGATTTTGACCAAGAATGCAATAAAAGTCACTGAAGAAAGAAGCGGAGCAGCTGAGTAACAACTGCTTGTCAATCAGTGCGGATGGGCTGCAGGGAACAGACGAATGTAAGGAGCAGAGTTCATTTATCTGTGCACACGTTACACCTGAGAGCACCTTTGGTATTTATTTGCATTATAGCCTCACAAGGTTGCATGGATTTGCTGTCACCCCGATACCTTTTCTGTAACTGATAATCATTAGCTGTGTTGTCATGTGAATAAAATCAATTTCTCATTTGTTTACGCAAATTTGCTGGGTTTTTTTTTTTACAGTCTGTTGTGGTTATATGGTGACCAGCATCAAACACAAACAAGATGTTGTGTATTTACTCTGTCAGTTAGGGAAAATATGATGCTTCGATTTTCTATTTAAAAGGAAATCATTCTCGCATCCACTGCTGGAAAGTCCGTGAACACACGGGCCCTGTGAATGTACCAAATCCTCGCTCCATATGACTGTAGGTATTCACAACTGAAGAAGCAACCTAAAAATAAAGGTCGGAAAATGAAACTTTATGTGCATGTATGGAGTTTAACACTCAGAAACTAGTGATGATGAATGTGGCAGTAGATTGATTAGGAATGATTGATACATTTGATGTGGTGTGAAAAGGCACCCCTACAATTATAATCAGATTTTGATCCAGCAGCTAAAATAGTCCCATATCATGACGCACAAATGCTAAAACTTCTTTAAGTGGCCGCCGCAAAAAACGACTAAACACTCACATTATCCCATAGTGTTAAAAATATTTCTATATTTCTGCCATTCATTCAAACTGTATTATGGCTTACAGTTATCTATGATTAAAGCTGTGGCTGCACTGGCCAACCAATGATTGTGTATTTAAATGTTTATAGAACTAACACAGGCAACTGGAACTGCTAGCTGTTTGCTTTGAGTCTTTTAGCGGAGTCCTTTCAAGCGTGTTTGTGGCATCCGTTTTTTCTGCAATGTTTTTAATGCATTTTTCAAATGAATAAGACTGTTTCCTGAAATATAAATTGCATTAAATAAGTCTGTGAAATGCTAGCAAAAATTCAGTTTTATGTTAGCATCATCTGTGGGTGCAATGTCTTTATTGATGCTAATTGCTAACCAGGCCAGGAAGCGTTGGCTGGCAAGTAGGAACCTTACCAAGTACTGTCAGAACTAACTAAAAAAAGAAAAAAAAATTTAAATAAAAGGCTAAAAAGTTAAATACAAGGTTTCAAAACAGGAAACCTGCACAATGCCAAAAAGGCTGCTTCCCCCTTTACCAAACTTGTAGTCAACTTTAGCATTTACACTTAGCTACCTAGCAAACAGTAAGGCCAGTTAAGCCAATAGACTTTAATCAGATATTAAAAAAACAAGTTAAATCATTACTATTATTATTAATGTTATTATTATTATTACATAACCATGTCAGAATATTGTTTGAAATGTGTGTCAGCAGGAGGTCAACGCCATCCAGTAGGTAGTGGCTGTCACTTTTCCTCTCCTGTCTCCCAGATTACATGAAGCGAACTTGTGGACGCCACAGACACACTGATGATTGGATTCCAGACTAGGTGCTCATTGATCAGTCTGGACGGTCAGAGTCGAGTGCAGCGGGGGTGGTTACAAGAATGACGGGAAGGGTGACCCAGGAAGGTGGGGTGGTGGTGACTTGTTTTCTCGTCTCTACGCTCACATTCCTGGCCATCATTCCCTATCTAACTCCATGTCATTTTTTCTCCTGGGTGTTCATCTTTTACTTTTCTTTCTGCAGTGCAATAAATCGTTCTGCTGAAATAATTACCTGTTCCATAAATAACCATAATCCTGACAGAAGATGACTTCATTGGTGTATTTAGTAAACAAACCAAACCACAGTATGTGTTCTTTTTTTATACATTATTGCCAATTTCTAGGAAAGTAAGTATATTGCAGCAAACATATCCATGTGTAAATCTAATCAGTTCAAATAACACAAGGTAGCCTACGCTGATTTATTCACATCCCACTAATATTCTACTAAAGAAATTTTCTCTCTCTCTTTGCATATTAAGTGTCATCATTTTAATAATCTGCATATTCTGTATGATAAACTCGTATCATTTGCTACTGCTCCAGAATCCCCATGGGGATCATTGCAGCTTTATTTAATCCAATTTAATCTAATGATTAGAAGCAACCAAATCACATTGAAATAATACCCTGTTCTATGCACAGACTGCCATAACAAAAGCTGCAAGGGAGCGTTTGATGAAAAAAGAAACATAATCAGATGTATACGCACTAGTTGTGTAAAAGAAGACTTAAAGGATGTGATGCTCATCTCAAACAGTTTCAAATAATAAGTTTAATAAGTTTCAAATGATATCGGCACATGTTTCTATGGAGGGCCACAAGTGCTAAAATGAATGGGCTACATATATCATTAAACATTTAAATGTGCAAGTTAATTTTAATTGTTTATTTAAAATAAATAAAAATTCAATGTATAAACAATCATTTAAAAAGCTATTTGTTTTTTTAAAAAAAACAACTATCTACCGTATTTTTTTTTTTTTTTTTTTTTTTTTAATTAAAACATTTTTTTTTTTTAATTTTTTTTTTAATTTA
>VUQR01021537.1:33258-63888 GCA_015108515.1 Hemichromis elongatus
GCTGTTTTTGTTGTTGTTGTTTTTTTTTTTTTTTTTCCCCCCCCCCCCCCCCCCTTTTTTTTTTTAAATTCAGTTGCTTTTTGGTGTGTGTGTTTTTTGTGCGTATGTATTTAGCATCAGTATTTCAAATGTAGGCTGGGTTCACTCTTTGCTTCTGTGTGCTGTTGACGTATTATCGTTTTTTTTCCCTCTTATTTGCGTTATCGGACTGTATTCGCAACTCTTCGTACTGTACAACTAGTGCCTTTCTTCATACGAGTGGCTCAGAGATGACGTCTCGCATCGATATCAAAGCAGTCGCGCGTTTATAGACTAGTTTTCTTTCTAACGGATCAGATCCTGTTTTCACAACAACAAAAAAGAAGGAAAAAAAAAATTCCAAAGTTTGTTTGTTAGACCAACATGACGTCTAAAAACAATCCCTCTTTTTACAGAATCCTAAGAAGGTTCAAGTCAGGGAATGTTTCATCGTGCTCACCGTATTTGTGCAGTACTCCAGAGCATAGGGCCTGAACATACACAAATGCAAAGCTTTACACTCAAACAGTGAATGTATTTGTGGAGCTCGACATCTGTTTGTGGTTTTCAAATGTTTTCTGCTGGCTGCACAACTTGTTTTCTTTCTTTCTTTTTTTTTGTTTGTTTGTTTTTTTGTGATTGGGATGTTGATATGCAGCTATTACCATAGGCAGACGTCGTGTGTTTCAGTCAGGGGCTCCTTCAAAAGGCTTTATCTATCAGTAAATATTCAAAGGTTTAGCTCCAAAGTTATCCTACCCTGATCTGCTTAATGTATTACATCATATTGGTTTTTGCTATGTTGTTTAATTGATGGGTGTAGTCTCTTTTTGTTTGTTTGGTTTTTTTTGTCTACTATTCTACTGTTGATGAATTTTAAACGATGCGAGACGGTGCGCAGTTTGGCTTGGAGTGCAACTGCAGCATGACATGTACTCCACTCCAAGAAAAATCAGTTTTTAAATCCTGTGGCGTGCAGCCCCTGTGTTGTATTCTTTGTCAGCCACGCACAGGCGATGAGATGTACCAAATTCAGCAACATCGCACGCCATAACCGCCCCCCCCTTCCCTCTCCATTTGAGGTTAATAATCTCAAAGGCACCAGAGGGGTTGCACAGCCCAGGATCCAAAAGCACTTGGTGCTCAGCATCCTCGAGCAGGCCTGAGGACTGCTCGGACGCCAATAAAACACAAGGGGAAAGCTGAACTTTCTGTGACAGAGTTCCTCCTATAGGCATTGTAATTACAGAGTCCCTCTTATAAAAAACCAAAAACATTAAAACAGCAATAATCCAAAAACGGCTCCACTCTTAACACTAAAATTTAGACCCCAGGCCTTCTTTGATCGGCGCTCGATTATATCAAAGCTACCAAACATGTTCTCGATGTCTCACGTGGACTGAAAAATAAACAGTAAGAACACATGAATATTTGTACGGCACCTATGAAATTATCGGGTTAACATTTGTTGTACTTGGACACAATTATGTAGACATGATTGCTAAATTGAATCTGTTACTGTTCTAAATGTGTAGATTTGTGTGGCTTTGATTTTTCATTTTGATTTTATTTTTTATCTTAAATGCTACACTAGTGTGACATGTAGCAACTGCACTGTGCAATATACATCAATTTGAGGACTGGGGAAATGCTAATTGTTTGGTTGTAATTATGTGTGTCTTACCAGTTTGCAGTCGTTTTCCTGCCCCTCGCCCCTCCTCTAGTTCTCAGTGAGTTTCAGTGTGACCAAGCCGTATGTACTTTGTCACAAAAAGCGGGTTCCTTCTTGGTGACTCTTATTGGTGAGTGTCAAATTATGAAATGATGGTGTACCATGTCAAGATTCACTTTGAATTAAAAAAAAAAATCTTTTGCTTCAGTCGGTGTCTGCCTCTGATTGTACAGTGATGATTGGTGAAAGTTTCTTACAGGGAGTAAAACACAATGTGTTCGATGGGATTATATTAAAGTGGACCCATTGTGCTCATTTCTAGTTCCTTATTTTTATTGCTGAACTGTACTACAGAAGCTTTGCCTGAGTCACAGTATTCCTCATTTCTCCTATACTGTGCTTTGTGCTGCCTCTTGGTCTGATACTAATTAAATACAAGGCCAGGATTTCCAGTGCTGATCGTGAAAGGCAGATTATGTAGGGGAGAGCAGTGTGTAATGATTTATAAAAATTACTCATCATTAGTTTGCAATCACATTTTAATGACCACTAAATCACAGATTTTCATGAATCCCATTTTTTAAAATGAGTGTTTTGGAGACTGGAATGTAAATGGGGCAGACCCAGGACACACTGGAGAGATTATGTCTCTCGGCTGACCTTGGGGAGCTCTGGGCTTCTCTGCTTAGGCTGCTGCCCCCGCGACCCAGCCCCGGTTAAGCAGAAGAAGATGGATTGGTGATGACTGGAATGTAAATGTGCCTCTCTCCGGTGCAAATGGTCAAAGTGTTGACACTCTCACACTTGTGTCGATCTGATACAGTGCCAGCGTTGGTATCAATACTATAGATATTTGGCTCGATCCAACCACCTCCATCTGAAACAAAGTGTCTAACTCAACGGTCACACGAGGATAAGCAGCGTTTGGAGACCACAGCACGAGGAACACGAGTGTGACCGTGTGCTGTGAACCTGTAATCTTGTCTTTAAAATATCAGTTGCTACCTTCAAAGCAACTTTGGTGCAGTGACACGGCAACAAGACGGTGATTGTGATCGAACTGGATCATCAATAAATTAGTTTTAATACGCTGATTAATTGTGACAAATCGACCAAAATGGCAAATGCGTTGTCATTTGAAATTCACATTATCCAACTGGAACCTCAGATTTGAAGAAGTTATTCCACAAACAACTTTGTAGAGATTGCTTGTATATAAAAATCTAACCAGAATACAAGCAGGTAGAAACCTTTTCGGTTGTCCTTTACTGCAGATGAGTTACACTCATCGCAGCAGACTGACTCATCGTGCTTTGGATGGATGGATTGAGACGGTAGATGCAGTTTCATTTTTGTATTACTTGTCTAAATTTGTAGTAAAACACCGTTTAGAGTATTAGGGAACACAGCACTGTGAGCCACTTTATGGCACTATGTGCTAGTGATGGCAAAGGACAGTTTAACTTAATTTGTGTCTGTGAAAAAAATCATTTTCAGAATTTCTACCATTGCACGAGAGCCAGACTTGCAGACCTTTGGCATTGTAGTTCAGTCAGTTTGCTGCAATAATCTGGAGCCATGTGGTCTGAGGGGCTGTTCTTGTCTGCCATATGGCCACACATGGCCTCACAGCAGGGTTGCGGTGCCTCCGCTGGCCTCTCCATTACAGACAGAGTCCCAGTTTATTTTCTAAATAGTTCGTGAATAGTTTGGAGTTGTGCTTCTTGTCCTGTTGTAAAGAGGAAATGTGTGCCTATAAAGTGGTTTCCAAACACTCTGGAATAGCACTGCAAAATAAAATGATAGGCGCTCCTGTCCAAGATCTTTTTAATCCCGTACAAATGTCCCACTTCACCACCATCAAAGCATCCCAGATTGTCACATTTCTCCTCCATGCCTGACAGATGGGGTCGGCCTTTCCTCCTGCATCGTTTCATTTTCCCCACAAATGTTCCTGTACCTGCTCGATTTATCTCTCCAGTCGCCCAAACATTCCTCTTTCTCAAGTCTTTTTTTTTTTTGTTGCCTGTCTCTAATATTGATTTTTTTTGCATCTCTGCCTCAAAGTCCAGCATTGTGAAGTCTCCTCTTCACTGCTGATGTTCAGACTGATGTTCTGTTTGAGGAAACTGCCAAGCTGAAGACCTGCGTGACATCTGTGTCTCAGATTGAAGACTAACATACTTGTCCTCTCGTCTCGCTCAGTTTTTTAATCAGAGCCTCTCATTTTACGCGGCCCTGTGAAGGGAGCACAACACGCTTGTTTATATGGAAAATTCATACTTCTGACGATTTAAGTGTCAAATGAATTACTATAACTAAATAAATGGATAGCAAAGGTCAGTTAGCAGTTTTATATGATAAACTTGCATTAGGTAACAGAACTATGTAGGTATTTTTATTATTAGAGATTATTGATTAATGATCATTAATTAATGCTTAATCATTTTTTAAAAGAAAAAATCAAAGTTAAAGACACCAACCAGCCAACCTGCACCGGCTGGTATTCTGGTTTTTCTTTTTATATTAATAATAATTTATTTCTATTTTTAATATCTATGAACCATATTATCGTCAAATTTTAAAGCCAGGTCCGTCAGTGCACAAGTAAACCCTGCCTGACACATCTCCAAGCGTTTCGCTACATGTTCTAGTCTAATGTATTTGTTACTCTGCCTTTTCCTTTGATCTGGAAAAGCAAAGTGCATGCTGACATTTGGATACTGTGCAGACAACACAGCAAGGTTTCTACTTATCAAGCAGAAGAACACTCCCTGGCCTAAAACAGAACTTTTTATGTGATGCAACTCTGCAGGTTTTTGTTTGAGCATCAGATCTCAGCCCACCACGGAGCCTGTGCCCCATGCCAAACCGAAGATCCTGTTTAAAACAATAATTAGTTGTATTTGCATTACTTCGGTATTATCCTCTTTGTGCCGTTACTGTGACATGTCCTCTCCAAACACAATGAACACAACTTCAAGCGATCAAATCAGCTGGAGATGGAGGAAATCTGTGGCCTTCGGGCTTGGGCAGCGTCCCATTTCGTGGAAAATACTAGATGTGCCTGTCTGGGGAGAGAGAGCATGGGAATAATATGTTAACTCTAAAGCAGGCAAAATAATGATGGCTGACTTTATTAGGCAAAAATCTAGATAAAACAAACAAAATAAAATAACCCCCTCCCCTTCAGATTTTTATTATCAATAAAAAATGTGATTAAAAATATGACTAACTGCTGTAAAGACTTATTAGTGGAAATGTTGTCATTACTAACAGTGATGCACTTTCGCTACAACAACTCAACCCTGGACCACAAAAGCAGTTATTAGGGGAAATATTTTATTACTGACCCCAATTAGATTTGCTTCTTTCGGCTGCTCCCTGCAGGAGTCACCAGAGCTGTTAGCTGCCTCCATCTCACCTTATCCTTAGCATCCTCTCTGTCACACTGCATCCATGAATCTTCTTAACAGTGTCCGTCTTTTCCTTCTGCCTGCAAAGTTCATATTCAACATCATCTCCGCCTCGCCTCTTTATTAACAACCTGAACTGTCCTATTGATGCATTTATTTCAGATTCTAACCATTCTTCTCACTAAGCTTCGCCTCCTAGCAGCTCTCACTACCATGTTATAAACCTTCCCTTTCACTCCTGCTGATATCCTGCTATCTACAAATCACCCCTGACATTTGTCTCCACCCACTGCCCCCTGCCTCTTGTGCACTGTCCATTGATTTGGATAGTTAAGTCCAGGTTTTTAAACTCATCTGCATTCACTGCTTCTGCTTCTTCACCTTTCAGCCTGTCACACTCTCATTGACTTTCATTCCTCTTCTCTCCAGTGCATGCCACCACCTCTCCAGTCTCTCTTCCACTTGCTCCCTACTCTCACTACAGATCCCAGTGTCATCTGACCTCAGCTGCCAACTTGGCAATCACCATCACAAGACGGGGCTGTCACATCTGTCACTTCTACACCTCACTGCTTTCTGCACCACACTCACATACTTCTCTTCCTTGTCACACCTGACTTCTTCATACAGCACCACATTTCCACTCTTGGAGCTCGATCACATGATTTCTCTAGATCCACAAAGACAGAGCGCAACTCTGCCTGACCTCTATACTTCTGCATTAATACTCTTAAAGCAAACATCACATCTGTAGTGTACTCATCTTGAAACAAAGACATACTACTGGTCACTGATCATCACCTGCCCTATTAAGTTCCAATATCTTCATCATCGTTGTCCTTCAGTAGTTCCTGCAGCTCTGCACATCAACCATGTTTCCTGCTGTATTTCTGTAGGTTTCTGTAAATGCAGCTACTTTTGCAGAAAAACCTGAAACCAGCAGTTTATTTCAGTGTCTGCCTCTTCTGGATATCTCCTTCCCTTACAGCTTGTACTTTAAATGCCATAGTTACACGATAGACAGACAGAATGAACGAAAAATTCGATTTTTTTTTTGTCAAAAAAGCAGTTGCACTTTTAATTTATGTATTTGTGTGATTTGAGCTGTGCGCAAACAGGCCCACCATGATGATGATATATACAAATGCATGGTCCTGGAGTATGACTGAGGGGAGCTCTCTGACTAAAATAATGACTTCACTATTATTTGGAGACAGAGGGAATTGGAGACAGAGGGAATTGTGAAACGATGGAGCCAACTTTGAGGCCCTTCCTATGGCTGCCACCAGGGGTCGCCTGCCTCCAGCTGAACTCAGCTCAGCCACAAACACTGCCGGCCCGGGGTTTTGGTCCTCTTTCAGAATAATGCGGGAATTAATCTACTACAAATACAAGAGTTTCATTTCTCATCTCAGTTTTTAGACGGAGGGATAATTAGTCTGTTAGGTCCAGTGTGTTCCTGACATTTCCAGCGTAATTACACCAAACACACAGGCAGTTTCTACCTGCAGGAAGATGCGTCAAGGTGGCCGCAGTTAGCAGAACACGACCGGAAGTGAGCGTCTCGGAAAAAAAAAATCAAAAGTTGTATAAAGTGGTTTTACAGCAAAAATAAGTGTTAAACGAGAAGCTGGACCAGGTAGGCCTTGAGGAAAGTGTAACTCTATCCTCCTAGAAGCAGGCTTCACCTCCCTTTTTGTTACATACTATTATGTTTAATTTGTCGCTGTCATTCCATTTGCTGAAACTGGCTTATCTTATTTCATTAAATTTCATTATTTGAAAATATAATGTGAATAAACAAATCCGTTATTTTCAAGAATTATATAAATTATCCGGCATATAAAAAATGGATACGCATAAAATCCAATGAACCTCTTTAAAAGTTTTTTGCTTTCTCCCACAAATAAGTTTGAAAAAGGACATTTTTCTTCACTCTGGAATTCTTTCCCAAAACATTTCAATTCAGGATTCTTTGAGTGCCACTGCTCTCTTATAAGGTCTCTGAAGGTCTGGCCTGTTGCTCACTTTACCCTCAGGGTTCATCAGCCTAATAAAGGTAGGTCTAATGTGTAGAATCTACCAGGAATGCAGACTTTTGTTTAATTATTAGGATCTCATGCATATGACGTATGTATGTATCACAGATTGTTGATCATCACTCTGAGCTTTAGGCAAAAGCTTTAGGCATTTTAAATAGAATGAATAAATAAAAGGAGAATTCTTAAAATGTAAATCAATGTGTAAAATCAAAATATGCATAAAAGTTAAAGGGGGGAAAGGTGTCTTATTTGCGACACGGCTAGAGCACTTGGTCCAAGGCAAACTGAGCCAGATCAGCTACACTCTCTAGTGCACTGAAAACGTCCAGTATACCCTCTATCCTGTATGGAGTAGGCTGGCCAAGCCTCAGCAAGCTACCTTTAGGCTGCAGCATCAAGTAGACCCTGACCTGCACAGAGAAATAGAATAATGTGACCAAGTATTCCGCTGAATGTTAACTGAACAGATAAAAAAAAAAAATGCAATATCAAAAATCTACTATGAAAGCATTGCTTTTAATCTAAACCTTGTTAAATCTGGACCATATGGCACACCGCAGGTTAGGTTTGTCATTTGATTCCTGGGAGCTCCAGTCTGTGTGCCAAAGTATCTTGAAACCCCAGTTGCTCCCAATGCAATGTATGAATGTTAGCTAGCGATCACTTAGACGTAGAACAAAGATGTTTATATGAATGTTTGTAAATGTGTGTGCATGAGGCGTTCTGTATGATGCGCCTTAGTGCTCAAGTAGCATAGATAAAGCACTATATAGGAAAAAGTCAAATCAATCAAATACACCTGCTTTAAACCAGTCCTGTGAAAAACACAAAACCACTGCGCAGATCAGCGCCAGGTGCCCAGAGCGAGTGTGGAGGTGAGTTAGTGTGCACGTGATACCTATATCCTACTACGTGCGCTTAAAAGAACCATATCATAGTGGACGCACCACTAAAATAGTAATGCAAATAGAAACCTGGAACAATTTGCAGTGCAAAAAGGTTACTATTCTGG
Organism: Hemichromis elongatus; assembly: GCA_015108515.1. NCBI lineage: Eukaryota > Metazoa > Chordata > Actinopteri > Cichliformes > Cichlidae > Hemichromis > Hemichromis elongatus. The sequence continues at coordinate 41,419 of VUQR01021537.1, forward strand.
TCTGTGAGGAAACTTGGGAGTGTGACTCGTCGTAGTCAGATAGACACAAGACACCTGTGCATCCCAACCCTCTAAGTTTTACAATTTGTTGATGTTTGTAGAAGTACAGCGTATCACTGCTGACTAAAACCTCATTTTAAAACATGATTATTGAAGTGTAGGTAGCCACTTATGTTGTGTTTTATCTTCCTCTTACTTTAACAAAAGTTGTGGCACCATGAGTGCAGTGGGCTGCTGGTAACCCGTAATACTTGCATAAAAAAAGGTTAAATTTATTGAAAATCTGTTATATGTAGAAACTATTACTAATCATCTGTGCATTTATAGTTCAGTTTTACCATGATACTGTAGCCACTTATCACCCAGGAGATTACTTTACAGGGGAGTGACTCATGCTAATAATGAGTGAGGATCAATTTTAAATTTCAGAAATTGACTTTTTTTTTTTTTTTTAATCTGAAAAGGTAGTAACATTACACAGTTACATTTGTTATTTGCTACTGGCTTCATTGGACCCTGCTTCTGATAATAAAGACATTTAAGATTTAGAATGAAATCTGACATTCTAAAACTGTTAAAGGAAAGTAGATCTCACATTAAAAAGGAAAAAGAGAGAACTGTAGGATAGGTCACATTTCAAAGAAAATTGGCGGCTCATAAGAGGAAAACATCTGCATACATGGAATATGTCAAAGCTTCAGGACCAAAAAATGAAAGTAGAAAATGCACACCAAAACAAAAGGGCAGAAATAGGAGACATAGTCTTTGATAAACCTGCAAGAAATGGGTGAAATGACATTTACATGTCCACCCCATGCCTCAGTCTGGATCTCAATCCAAATGTTAGAAACTATTAGAGAAAGTTGGAACAACCTTGAAGAACCGCTCAAGCGCATTTAAGGTACACACGGTTTTATTTTGAAGAGAACTTTGGTTGATTTCCGGTTCTGCAGCGGTGCATTGACACAGCTGCCAGCAGATATGGAGAGCGCCTTGCGGACGCAGTAGGGACATCAGACTTCACGCACACACAGAGAAACTGACACAGCAAGACGCGCAAAAGGAGAAAACTAAAGCTTCTTTGTTTCCTCGTCGACCTTCACAGCCTCCAGCAGGCTCATGGAGAGCGGAGCCCTGCTTGTCCGAACCGGGGGCAGGTTGATCGGATGCCTTTCATCCCAGCAGCGCCGTTAGATGTTTCCCATTCAGGATTAATTGGTTGACCAATGGCTCCCAAACATGCGCGCCTCTCCAGCAGCGGTGGCCCCGGGGTCGGAGGGGTAAATAAGAAAGAAGACCCCTGCTCTTCCTCCCCGTCGCTATGGATCCTGGATGCGGGGATGGTGTCCGTCTGCTCGCCGAGGATCGGGAAGAGGACGCGCGCGCTGAATGGAATGGTGGCCCGGTGGTTTGTGACCATCGGCGCGGTGCTGATGCTGACGATGCAGAGCTCCGTGGCCGCTGACGGTAAGACTCCGATGCTGTGTCTTTATCCTGTCTCTGAGACGAGCCCTGTATTCGTTTTCTAATCACGTAAATAAAGCATAAACGCCGCCTGAGTCGCGCTTATGTTTTGAATCCACTCTCGAGCTGGCTCCAAGAAAACAGTTATGAAGAGCCAGTGGAGAGGAAGACCTCATCAAACTCTGATAGACAAGAGACGAGCTGCAAAAGCAGCAACTGTGTTAGATGGCTTCATTTTAACGCACCTGGAGGTGTTGTAGTGATTTCTGAAGGGGTGCCTGTTGTTTTCTATACATTCATCGCATTGATTTGTTTGTCTGACTGATTTTATATCTGTTTATTTTGCGTTTGAACCATCGGTGTAGTGTCACACAGGCCCTAACCGAGGTCACGGCTCCAAACATGCAGCCGGAGCGCGGAGCCCACTGTGGACCGCTGCGCTGCGCTCACCGCGGCCGCTTCTTTGCGTTAAGGAGGAAACTTTTTACTCATTCATGGAAAATTGGGCCCCGAGGTCTTCAGCCTCGATTAAGATCCATAGGGTATGTTTCGTAGTCGGCACAAATGAATAATTAAGGATCTCTGTGTGCTCATAGACATCCGAGGATAAAAAGCAAAAAATAACAGCACCAGTCCTCATTCAGAGAAGCAATAATTAATGCAGGAAGCTGTTTCTTTAATACTGACAGCAAAGCCTCAGTGTAATCCCCTGGAATATGCATATACTGGAAATTACTGTTTCAGTCCCTTAAGAAGAGGCTGATCTTTTTTCTTAAGGAAATAATTTCAGGCCTTAGGTTGGGTCATTTTGTCTCAGAGCGCCTTCATACACTGACATGTTCCTGGGCTTTGGCTGCAACGACCGCGCAGGCATCACTGCTTGTCTGTTAGTCATGTTTATACTGATTACAGGTTTGATACAGTCTTATAAAAGAAGAGGATTAAATACAAAGACACTCACTTTGGACGCCTAGCAACAGTAGCTTCAGTCAGATCCAGTGGAGATGAAAATAAACGGCCATTTCATCCAAATTACAAAACATATTTGTATCACTTAAAAAAAATCTTTCAAATCTTTACTTTGTTAAGTCTGCTCAGTTGGAAAAATCCACAACACATGAATCAGATACAACTAAGATGTCAATGCCTGTACACAATGAATAATGTTTAAAAAAAAAAGAAAAAAGAAAAAGCACACAAACTGTTGCCAACACACAGCCCGCATGAACCGCAGTTTAATGTTGGTGCTCACAGCTCCGAGGGTGACATTTGCAAAAATGTCAAATGTCCTGTCGCTTTCCAGGAATAATGAGTCAGCGTGGCCCCAGTGAGAACAGTATTAAAAATATCTTTTCAAACTTTCAATTAAAGTGACACAAGAATAATTATAATAAATATGTCTGTCTTCTGCCAACATAGCATGTACACTGTAGCAGTATCTGGGAAAAGACAGTAAGAAAAAAGATAAATAATATTAAATATAATAATAATATAATATATAATATAATAATAAATGAGCTTAATTTAGATGAACTCATTTTCATTCTAAGGTACCTACCATATTATTTTACACGAATGAATATGCTTCTTGTTAAGAAGCAATTTATTTGCAGTGTATTATTCATGCGTTCATATTTTTGCCTTTATGGAAAGTGAATAACACACTATCGCTTGTTGAAGTTCCACACTGGTAGAAAATTTAATATAATTTAACAGAATAGAATAGAATGTAAGCCTGCTGGACATGATGCCAATGTAACAACCCCACAATGCAGTGCAGTGGTGCAATAATGTGAACATTCAGTGCAATGTTTTGGTTTCTGTGTTTGAATGGCAGGTTTCACTGAAATGTTGTGCTACAGCAGACAACGGGCTTGGAGTTGTTATTTCTCTGGTTAGTGGCTGTGTAGGAAGTGCTACACAATTAGTGCCAACTTGTATGTAAACCCTAATTTTAATTTACATGGCTTGGGACCTAATGAATGAGCTGCCACTGGTGCAGGGCTTGGGCAACAACAGAGTGCTTAAAGCACCTCTGTTTCTATATTTTGTAAGTGACAACTTCCAGGTCTTAAAAACAAAGGTAGCACTGAAGCACCAGAACCTGCAGTTCCTCTAATGCCCACTTGAGAATATTAAATATTAAAACGCATGTTTTACAGCAAGCTACAAAAACACAAGACAGCAATTCTTTTAAAAAATATAACTTGTACATTTAGATATATAACAAATAAAGTTAGGGGTATGGCTACTTTGATTGACGTGTGCTAGCACAAACACCTGCAGCTTGGTCGGGGTTTTTCAAGTACTTTTTTGTCTTTGATATTGGTGAGTGAAATTATAATATTTTAATAATCTATTACCCACTTGTTTATGTCTGTTTATAAATTACAGGTCTATAGTTTATGGACATAGCTCGCTAAAAAACTTGCAAACATTAGCTAATAACTATTAATAACTTGCTAGCAATTAAATTTCAAAATGTAGAAACGATTGCTAGATATAATTGCATTTAACTACATTTAATGCTTTGATCAAAAAATTAATCATTTGTATTATTAAAACCAGCAAAACCCTAAAGATGCTAAGAGTTCTTCTTTTGGACAGAAAATGGTGACCAGGTTGCTCCGTCTGTGAGCTAGCAATGACATGAAGAAACAGTGTGAAGTGTGAATTTGATTAAAAAAAAAGTACTGCAAATGTATTCAAGCCCCAGTGTATTTTGTGCAGAAGGTGTTTCAGCCTTGCCATAATGGGAATCACAGCAGTAGAAATTGCCTTCAGCTTCTACTTCATACAGTTTCAACAAGTTAGACTAGATTGACAGCCTGTATTCGACAAAGGCCTCAAACAATCCAACAACCAACTCGTGTCTCTAACACTCTGAATTTAATGACAGTTCGCCAGTTATGGCATCAAAAGGAGTCTTAAAAATATACTATTAAATCAATTTTTTCTATATCTTAAACTAAAGGACTATAGGATATACTGCTATCTTTTATTTACAGTGTATGTTTTTGTCTCGCTTCCACAGACAGGTCGGCACACCTGCAGCTGACAATGCTGCTCTGAAGAAATGACTTGCTCTGGTCTAAGCAGTGCATCAGAAAAGATAACGTCATGCATGTTCATAGACATATATGGTGGATGGTATGGGATATCAGACGTCTCACATCACTTTACATAAAAAAAACAAACAAACCACGGCACATCCCCCGACACCATCCTCTCCCTCATTTTTCCCTAAAACGAGTAATTAAAGGACAGGTGTGAATTAATGGAATAGTTTAGTAGCAGCTCTGTTGGCTTGCTGCTGGTTTATATTTGCATAATAATTCAAGCAATTGTCTGACTGACTTGCACACACAGTGTCATGTAGTTAAAGGAAGATTGTCTCTCTCTCTCTCTCTCTCTCGCTGTGTCTCGGTGCCACTTTACCAACCTCACTTGACGATCAAAGTGGAAAATAATAAAATTTGGGCTCGTCTTCATAATAAATGCCACCACTACTCAGGGTGTGATTAGAGGGTAATAAAGAGAGACTGCACCCCTGTGATAGGCACATCTTCATTAGATGCATAAACCTGTTTTTGAGTGAAGATTCGAGAAAATGGAGACGATTGCCAAAGTATTTAGCGAAAAAGAGTTTATCTGCCCAGCCTCCCCGGTTAAATCAGAGCAAATCGCCCACTCGCTCTGGATGATATATCCTCTTTTATGTCATGCTGCTGTGCCACTTAAGAGTGAGCTGTTCCATAGAATGGCTCAGAGAGATTTGACTTCCTCTCTCGTACCTGGTTACTCAAGCCTTTGGCTGTTTCTATTTTTCATTTCCCAGAGAGAAAATGTTCCCATTGTATTTTTGTTTTCTGCATTTAGAACAGAAAAAAAAAGATGCTTTGAAGGCTGATGCCCAGCTGGTGTGTGTATGTGTGAGTGTCTGCAGGCTCATACAGTATGTGAATGTAGGCGTTTTCTTTAATAGGTCTACAGAGATCTTCATCCTCAGTCAATAGCTGAGATCTATTGGTCCATGTTACCATGGGAACAGATCTGCAGCTAGTACTTTTTCTTACTGTGTGTCTGTGTTTGTCAGTCAGGGATTGAAAATAACATCTGAGTAAGTGCCAGGTTAGAGTCTGTTGCCTAATGATCGGCGTCTGATGACACACCAGTGGAGATGAAACGCTCCCTGTGCTGCACTGTTTCAAAATCAACTCAAACCTTCTGCTTCCAGCTGCTAAACATCCGGTTTTCTGGTCATCTGAGTCACTGCATCCTGCTGCTGTTGTTTTCTTAGTGTTTAGCATCATATGCGACTGTGAATCTCTTTCACTTCAGGATGCTTCACAAACAGCAACGTGACAGTTGATGTCAGTTAGATGTGCCTTTAAACACAAGACAGCTTCACGGACTGAAGGAAGCTTAAGAGATTGGGCGTCATTCGTTCGTTATGGCATTATGATATATGTTCCTAACTGTTTTCAAAGGAATTTGGTGAATTCCTTTCACCTTTAGATGGATCTAAGCCCGCTCTTTTAAAGTGCGGCATCATCTTTTGAACATTAAAATCACACACCTGCCTGATGTTCTGCAGATCTACCGTGTTCTGCAGAAACAGCTCTACCTATAAGGGACCTCTGCGATGTCCTGTGGTGTCTGGCACCAGATCCTTAGGGTTTAGTGAGTTGCAGGGTAGGGCCTAAGAAGGTCAGACACTCATTGTGTTGGGGATTGTCCTGCTGAGAGAGACAGCTGCCATCGGGGAGTGCTGTTATTATAATATGGGTTGACTGGAGTTTTAATTCATAGAATGTGTCAAAGTAACGGATGTGATCAGGATCAGAGGTTTCCCGTTAGAATATGACATAGCAGCAACAAAATAATCAGTGTTATTAACTTATTAAGTTTTAATCTCGTTTTGCTCGCTCAGACGCAAATATTCAGAAAACCAAAAGCCGCTTGGTCATTTTGGATCTTTAGTAAAGTGCTGTAGCATCTTGGTGACTTGGGTATTACATGACATGCTTATATTTTTTGGTCTATAAATAGCTGAATCAGATAAAGCCCTGGAATCTAATAACCAGGAGCTGGACTGTGAGGAATTGAATGTCTGGCTACAGAGTCATTGATAAATCTTGATGCTGCTGATCATTTATCTGCTCTCATCAATTAAAGCAATCGATTGTGCTGATTACATAGAGGAAAACCGGGCTCATCCCTCCTCCTGTGGCTTCAGAGAGACGAGGAGGAGGAAGAGGAGCTGGCTAAGCATTAGAGCCCTTACAATCAGATTAAAAATTTGCGGTGCTGCAAAGGAAAGACGTGACAGAAGGAGAAGGAGCAGGTAATCAGTCGGTCACTTAGTGAGGCTGATTTAAATGTGACTTTAGCTTCAGTGCAATTTCAGCTCAAAGCAAAGAATAGCATTTAGATGGAGAGACTTCTTTTATGCATGGTGCTGCTTGACTTACGTCAGTGAACTTTGGCAGAGCTTTGCAGCCCCGTTACCCACTGTGTAACAATGACACATACAAAATCTGTGGTGGCACTGAATAATAAATAGGATAAAATCTATAAATATTTATCCGAGCTTTATTAAATGTGAAAGGAGAACGACTTTACTGTGTATTCTTCTTCTGCATATGTCAATTTTTAGTACATTTTACTCATAATTGCGGTGAATTCGCCCGCTTCGCAGAGCACTTAAGCTCCAAGCTCGTGTTTAATGCACAGGGAATGTCGGACGCGATACCTCTGAAAACTCTGATGACGGCTGACAGATGAGAAGGCTTGCCGCGCTACAACCTGCTCTGTTTGATGCCAGTTACTCGGCTTCATAAGGATTCCTGCTCACACACGATCGCTCGGTTCATCCGTTTAGAAACCCTGACAAATCAAATGAACGGCAGCGCTGCACGCTCCAATGTGTCCTCCTCAGCTCTCAAGTAAATAACATTTCCAAGATTCAATCCAAAGAGGTTTGCAAAGCCACAGTTCACTTCTGCTCAATTTATTTGGTGTCAAAGCATGTCTCATAAGAAGTATTAAAAAAGGGGATGTAACCAAACATCGGGGAAATGAAAACCGGTACTTCAGCAGCTTTGCTCCAAGGGTTTTGAATCCTGTAGTTGTGACAAAAGCCATAATCTATAGATAGGGATGTGAGGAAGTCAGAGGGAATGTTTTCAGATGACCTTACATGCATTTTATTCATAGACTGTATAAAAAAAGATGGATGTAGACAGCGTGAAGTTGCAGTTTTACATGGGACTCAAGCTTTTTTTACACTCTCTCTTGGCTTCATTCTTCCTGGACGGTTGCCACTTGGTTTTAAAAGATGGACTTTTGACTTGAAAGCTAATCATCAAAAAACTATAAAGAAACTCAGCAAAGCCTTTAAAACCTAATCTGAACGTTTTTGCCTTGTCGTTGACAGGTCAATGCTGCAACAGAGGCTTCTTTGTTTTGTGCGTAAAAGCTCTGAAATTAGCTCATGAATAAAATGAATTTCCATCATTAAGTGCCAAAAAATGTTCCCTGCTTCCAAATAGGGATAGAAAACATTTGAAAACCACTGCAGTGGATGAGACACGATGACAAGTATGAAAACAGCCATTATTTAGGTAATTTAAAGATGGTTGCAATGGGGCTACGTGGCTGGGAATTAAATCCCAACGGTCCCAGATTGTTCTTGTCATTTCTACTTTTAATAACATATATTTAATTCTGGATGTTGTTTTCATATCTTAGGTAAAACAGGAGTGGATACTGTGTGGGAGTGGATGTTTTTCCTCATAAAATACTTCCCCCGCTTTCTAAAATATTAATTAAGGACCATCCATTTATTAATGTCAAGCTATGTGTGCATTCTAATAGCTCTGTAGTTATGAAGGTTTTCTTAGTCCAGGTCAAACCTGACCTTGATCACACTGTCAAGGCGTGAAATGTGAACAGTATGTAAATGTTAAGGACATCCTCACTTTGAGCCAACTTTATTGTAAAGAACAGGCTTCAACAACAGGTGGGCGAGGCTTCGCAGCTCACTGTCAGAGCTGTACGCCTGAGATGAGCTTATTAGCTGAGGCTTCGATGTTGATATTAACCTCGGCCCTTTATGAAGTATTAGCAGATATTTCATCAAGATGAGTGACAACAGTTGGAGCAGAACCCCGACTCACACACTGCAAAAACTCAAAATCTTACCAAGTATATTTGTCTTATTTCTAGTCGAAATATCTCATTACACTTAAAATAAGACACATTTTGCTACAAAGTAGCATTTCAGTGAGATATATGAACTTGTTTTTAGACAGTGCATCTTAAACCTGGAGAATTTTCACTTTTTTGGCAGATTTTTTCACTAAATACAAGATATTTTTTGCTTGAAATAAGTGCAAAAATCTGCCAATTTTAAGGTTGATGACATATTTTGTTCTTTTCTTCTCTCACCCCAACCAGTCGCAGCAGATGGCCCCGCCCCTCCCTGAGCCTGGTTCTGCCGGAGGTTTCTTCCTGTTAAAAGGGAGTTTTTCCTTCCCACTGTCGCCAAAGTGCTTGCTCATATGGTCATATGATTGTTGGGTTTTTCTCTGTATGTATTATTGTACAATATAAAATGCCTTGAGGCGACTGTTGTTGTGATCTGGGGCCATATAAATAAAATTGAATTGAAAATTTGAATTGATTTTGACTATTCAATTCAATTCAACTAGAAATAAGATAAATATACTTGGTAAGATTTTGAATTTTTGCAGTGCAGCGTTGGAGGACACGGCCATTAAGACTGTTCTGGATTCAAGGAGAAATGTTTTTTTTGTTGCAGCTTAAATTAACACTGCTGCTGCTAATGCTCAGACCCCAGCTGGCCGTCTTCGCATCATAATGAGACAGTAGCTTTTCTGTGCTCTGCGGCTCCCCCTGTATCTGAAGGGCTCAGGTGATCAGAGGTGTGGCAGCACATCTAAGAAGAGGATTCTGCCTGCGATGGATCCAAGGCCAAAGATCCTGCAATCGGTCCCAGAAGCTGGAGCGGTGTGGGAGCGGAGGTGGGGTGGGGGAGTGGGGTCAGTGCATCATCCAAGCACATGTTCTCAGCATTAAAGCAGCAGTGGCTCATTTTGCATCGCTCTGCTTGGCTGCACTCCATTCTGTGCTTCTCTGATTATGCACTGTTGGAGCTTTTCACACCGGCAAGGAGAAAAGAAAAGAAAAAAAAAAACCCTCACAGGAGCAAGTTTGGCTTCCCACACAACACAGATTTAAACCAGAACCATGTTCACTGAATCATGAGATTAAAAAGCCATTAGAGTTTTAAAAACTGATGGCATCATGTGTTATAACAAGAGAAGGTTTCAAAGTAAAATGCTTATTATGGATTTGCCAAATATTTTCTTGTGAGTCCTTTTAGATTTTTTTGTCATTCACGAGGATTTTGCACCACAGAGGCTTCTTTTTAGTGCAGGTAGAGTGTGTAATGATGCGTGCTGTCATGTTAAACGGCTCCTCTGGCTGCGCTGTCATACCTCTTACTGTTGCCAGGCAAAAAGACGGCACAGCTTCAAGGAAGTGCTGATGAACTCTAATGATATTAGTGACACAGCTCTATTTTAGCAGTGTTTTTGTGACTGAGCTAACCAGGCCAAACATCTCTTACAGAGAGTCCTTATCTGATCTGTCCTTTTTTGACACACACACTCACACACACACCCACACACACAAACCCGCGCACACACAGACATGCACAAAGTCACATTCAGTGCAGAGCATCAGTGTACCAGACAGCTCCTTTCTGCAGCACTCTGAAGTTAATAATCTATTTCAGGAAAGAGTGTGTGTATGTTTGAGGGAGGAAGAGCGACTTGACATGAGAGAGAGGGGCTTCATAGGGCGACCATAAATATTGCCTCAGCTTGTATATTAAACACATTATGCATGGAAGGACTCTCTCTGAAATCTTACGGGTAGGCTGAAGCTTTTTTGGATAAATTGATTTTATAATCCCAATTAGCCACACTTTGTATTTTTCTAATCTTGTGGGAGGTTGCATGTTTCTCCGTTGGTGTGTTTTGCAGAAGGCTTTGATGTACAGAGCCTCTTCACATGACAGCACTTTCCCCTGTAATTAATATGTGCACTCCGTTCGCGGTGTTTTGATGTCATGAAATGCTGTATTCAGGGTGTGTATATTTCAAAGGTGGCCTATTCTGCTCATTTTCAAAGTTCAAAAGAATCCTTATTTATGGTGTTTTTGTACCTGTAGTTCTTTTACTTTACTTTTACAGTTTTTAAGCGTGTAGCTTTTTCCCGTGTTTTATTTCATTACAAACCAGGTGAAAATGTTCAGTCCACTTAGTGGCCAGATTTGTCTGTAGCTTGGGCAAAAAAAAGGTAAAAACAGGAAGAAGGTGCTGTGTTCTGGACTGTTAGAGACTGTGGAGAATTTACTGACCTTCTCACTTCTGTGGTACTGTGCCGCATCCAAGATTGCAAAGTATACATGCCTACGGGGAGATGTTTAGCTCAACCTTGCAACGCACACCATATAGTTAGGTCAGGTCACCATCAGGTTCCACCATAACCAAAACCCCGTTAGAGTTTGTTAGGAACCAAACCGAGACCGCGTCCTCTAAAGGGTCTCGGTGCGGCTGTGATTAATGTGTTCACATCTGCACTAACAAACTCAGGTTATACCCGACCTTGGTGCAGGTGCCTTTCTATTAGGGATAGCAGCAGTCACTGACATCATGCAGAACTAAGAGTAGAAAAAAACGGCCTGAAGCCCAAGCATCTGTCTCCAGGATTATTTGCAGCCCCAACTGGTTACCTCAGATGGTTGCCTGAGCCTGGTTCTGCTGGATTTTGTTTGTTCCTGTGAAAAGGAAGCTCAAACAACTTAATAATTCACACACATCAAATTTCAAACAATAATCAAAACCAGTAATAAGAGATCAGCAACTTATATCTTCTAACAATAGCAGACATAGAAAAAGCCAGAAAAGCTGGATTATAAGAAGAAATGTCTTGTTGCTAAAAACAAGCCTTTTTGCGCTGATTTACGTTATTTCATCTTCTCTCTCTTACACCTCTTTACGATGGAGACATCTGTGTGATCACGCAGCGTCCTTATCATGCTTCCTTCCTTGTGGTCATGTGATGTGGGACAGGTTCTGCATACGGATTACTTCGTGCTGCGTAATGCATCTCTGCATCGTGTGTAGTAAGAGACAAGACGAGAACTGTTAACTGGTTAGTTTCCCCAAACCACATACATCCAACATGTGCGAATGTGTGAATATAAGAGATCAAGAGGACACCTCAGGGCTGTGAGCCGGTAGTAGCCGGTACCCGTCAGCCCTTGCTCACAGCTGCTTTTAGATGTTTGCGAAAACCGTTTTAAAAAGCTTCTTATAGCATTATCACTGACCTTTAGATAAATCAGTTGACTTTGGAGTAGAGGTCAGAGGTCAAATGTGACATGATATTTGAAATCTGCACATGTTACTGTCCAAATGCTGACAGTACACAGCACATTTGTGAGAATCACAGTTAGAAGGCTTTGTGTCCAGTTTCGACAGAATTTTACAGAATTAAGTGAAAACTTTTCGAGTTATCATGTTTGCAGACAGCATGCAAACACTACTAAAAATAGTATTTACGTTATTGGAGGTAATATGCTCGTATGCTAATCATGCTTCACCTTCTTGTTGTAATGTGGTGCTTTTGGATCCAGCACCTAATAAAGAGCTTCTCTGTGGAAACTAGGCTGGGAGTTAACACTGCTTACAAACTGTTAGATGAACTCGTAGCGTCCTGCACACTCAGTTGTTGAAATGTCCTTGAACATTAAAGGGCAGAGCGTGAGGAGAGTATAGCGAACATTTGCAAGCAATCTGATGGACACGGTTTACAACTGAGTAAATTTAGTAAGTGATCCAAATATTAAATGTCAGTCATTATTTTGTACCTCAAACGAAACTAATGTTTTTTTTTTTGTCCCCAGATGCCATTTCTGATTTCCAAGGTCAGGATATTAATTTAGTAAAAGTAGCCGGAGAGAAATGTCGAGTGCTGGTGGAGGTTTATTTTTTTAGGGGTTTTATATAGCGGCATGATTGAAATTATCAAAATAAAATGCATGTAGCGTGACACCATCAAACACCGAGTTTCATGAGGTCTCGAAACCTCGATGTAGAGCGTACCCTGCTGAAGAGATGAAAGGTAAGTCCTGTGATTGGAAATTTCCCCATGGACATGGGAGCAGACGAGTATGGAAAAAGCGATGGTAGAGAAAGCATTAAATCTGGGCGGACAGAGAGGCCACTCGATTTAGCTTGTGAGGGAAACGTCACACAGCGTGACACCACCGTCATTAGCAGCACTGTCATCATTAGGACTGTAATGATCATCTAAATGAAAATAAGGATGAAAAGCAAAAGATTTAACTCATGTGCAAAAGGTAGAAAGTGAAGAAACAATCGATCTGACATCTACTCTTAGAGTCAGCCTCAGGCCTTGTTAACAAGAGATTTATTTTCTGTCGCTGAAATAAAATGAAATGTACAAACTAGTTTGCTTTTGTCCACGCTCCCTGCTGTTCCTGTAAGGATATTATGCAACCAGACCGATTGTGGAGTGTGCCTTCAAAGGCCTCTGTGCTTTTCTGCCGTTACCCACTCCATCGTCTTCATGTTCGTTTGCTTTGCTGTTTAAAGTCAACTGCGCAGAAAATGCAATCCAGCTTGTGATATCTGTGAGAAATCAGTTTGTTCAGATGATCTAGTACAGTATTTATTTGTTTTTTTTTTAGCAAGTTGTTGATGAGCTTCTCGTACCGCAGGAGGTTGTTTCAGGCTCCAAACCGGCAGACAGGCAGGGATTTATTTCTGCTGTAGCAACTGAAAACGGAAAAAAATGGGGAGAGAGGAAACAAAGCGGGCGAAAGAATGAAATTTTAATCAGCCTGTGCTCCTTAAGGATTGACTGAGAGAGGGTTGGATTTATAGCTGCTTGGCCTTCCCTCTTTCAACTCACCATGTATCACTCCAGCTGCTCACCTCCCTCCTATCACTCACTCACTTCTGTGTGTGTGTGTGTGCGTGCAAAGGCCTTTCCATTTGTGTTTCTGATGTGTCATTTGGCCTTGAAGCCAACGATGTTTATGTAACAGCCACATTTCATTCATGTCTAAGGATGCTGTTCTGCCCTTTAGTAAGCTTCATTCACTTCGTCTGTTTTCTGAGCAATCCTGGAAAAGTGGCCGTACAGAACAATAACCTACTTTTATATTTGTGGCCAAAGTCCATCTGGTGAAGATATTCACCGTGTTAAATGTTGAGATCTGGAGTTTCCAAGCGAAACAAAAGGGGGGTCAGGTGACAAATGTTAAGCAACCCTCCCAGTTCGCCAGAAATGTTTAGAAGACAAATCGAGGGTACAACGCTTACCCACACTTTTATATTGTAAACATCCATCGCAGTTTATTTCAGTTCAGTTTTATTTATATAACAACAGTTATTTCAGTGTACTTGTATTGTACGGCAGAGAGGCTGAAATATTAAAGGAAGAACCCCATTTGATGCCCTATAAACAAGCATTTGGCAACAGTGGGGAGAAAGAAATTCCTTTTGAAATCAATTAGGGTGGGGCAAGTTTACAAACTGATGTTTTTGTGAATATAGCTAGATATGAAGACACGGTTGCATGAATGATTTTATTCCGTTTTTCAATCACATAAGTTTTGAATTCAATCCAGTTTTATTTACATGACATGAAATCCCAACAACAGTCGCCTCAAGGGAAACTCCCCGAAACTGTTCATATAAATTTGTAACTGCCCTCAGACCATGTGTATGTGCAAATGATAAAAATGTAAACACATACATGCAGGATGCAAATAGTTATTCAAATATGTTCAACTCAGTTCAGTTCAGGTTTATTTATATATTGCCAAATGAGAATTACAATTGCCTAAAGGCAGTTAGTACTGTAAAGCAGGGGTCTCAAACTCGCGGCCCGGGGCTCACTTGCGGCCCACGACTTGCGGCTCGTATATTGACGTGAAGAAATATAATGGAATTTGTCCTTTGAAGTTACTTTTTTTGTTAGGGGGGGGATTTCTTTGTTGATGAATAAAATGTTAAAATAAGTTCTTTAAAAAGCAAAACATGATTTAATATGAAGCCAATATGAGCAGAGAGTACAAACATGTTGAGGGGATTGGCTGCATTAGTTCAGTGAGAGTTATTTGTAAAGAAAACAATTTTCACTAGCAGTCAAAAACTACTGTGTAAACTTATGTCTGCATTTTGATTTTGTTAAATATGAACAAAATTATAGCAGAAGTGCTGCCACGTGTCTGGCCGGAAAGAGAGTACCGGTTTGTTTTTTTGGTAGTTCAATAAAAGGTTTCAATTAGTTAAGAGTGAGGAAAAATAATTGCAATCACGTTTGCAGTTGTCGTGTTATACAATATTTGGAATTAAAAAACAAACAAACAAAACACTACATTTTCAGAAATAGTTGTGGGGTTTTTCTTGGTTTTTTTTGTTTTGTTTGTACTACTTGAACATTAAATGACCCTCCAAAAAGATGACAGTGGAGGCAGTGGCCCACAGCTCATTTAAGCTTGAGATGCCTGCTGTCAATTAAAGACCCTACAATAGTACCAGGAAAACCCAAACAACCAAATGACCCCATCTGAGCAAGCACTTGGTGATAGTGGGAAGGAAAAACTCCCTTTTAACAGGAACATACCTCTGGCAGAAACAGGCTCGGCGATGGGCAGCCAAGAATCAAAATTAAATCTCCCTCCACTTCGTACTGCATTTTTGTCTGGAGATTAAAGCTCAAATACATCCACAGCACACTACCTGTGATACACCAGCAATAGACAATTTCTTGCAAACATAGTGTGAAATGATCTAAAAGTGATACAAAAAAGCCATTTCCCCTATCATAACATAAAATATAGGTTGCTGTGTTAGATTCCTTTTAAATAAAGTTCTCATTGGCACATCAATAATATTTGGAATAATCTTTGAATGAAAATGTGTTTTTCTTGTAACCTTAAAAAGCAGTATATAAGACATTCATTGTGGTGGGTTTAGCCCAAATGTACCTTAAGTTTCTTGTTATATAATCTCATATTTATAGATTTGCATTTTTTTCTGTTTCCGTGGCAATGTTTGAAATATTCTCTTTGGTCATATGTGATGAGAATACGAACATGCGCATAAACAGTATTCTGAAGTTGACCTGAGCCTCTGGTCCGTTCTCTCTCTTATGTAAATAGCTAAATTTAAGTGCCTTCATCACGGGATCAAAACTGTGTGGACATCAGATAAAGGATACACGATACATTCCTACGCATGCATCAAAAGCCACTTCATTTCAACAATTGGCCGCAATTAGGGGAATCCATTTCCACACGGCAGCTCCTTTTCTTCATTATGTGCGCCTGGTGAACCGAAACTGGAATGCTGTGTAAACGGAACAATTGCTCTCGATGACAAAGGTAATTGTTCCCCCTGGGTAAATCAAAGTCAAACCGCACGGCTCTGACCCCAGCGCACGCTCTGCTATCTGTTTACCAGCCTCAAGTAAAAAATCTACATAAAATATTCATAACTGTGCATAATCAGACATGCTGTTCAAGACCTAGTTTAGGTGTTAGCGAGCTGTAAGGTCTCAACAACCCAGATTAGATTCCGGGTTCATGAGCAGGGGATATATCAAAACCAGTCCCGCTGGTTCGGATGGTTTTATGAAGATCTGAGGTTAGAGAGCAGCAGGAATTATGAACCCAGCGCCTCGCTGTGAGCACTGAGATCCTTGTGATTAAAGGAGAAACCAGTGCAGAACCGTATCTTGGTTTGTGTGTTTTGCACTTTAGGATTAAAGTAAAGCGCTGTCACTCAGACTAGTACTCTAATCACTTTCTAGTCTGCTCGGTCTTCTTAACTGGCAAACTGTTAGCGATGATGTTGAACTCTGCTCTGCGTCTATGTGTAATATGGTTCAGACCGTTATATAACAAGTAATGAGTAATTAGCGCACAATTTGTTCTCTTTCTGCAGTTCCTTAAACGACACAAGATTTTCACTTCATCAACGCCGTCATCGTCTCATCATAGCTGGGTGGAAGCACTGACAGATAGGAGTTAGGTTAAGGATAATGATGAGGACACTTAATCAGATTAATGTCTTATTTCCACAGCCAGTAATGAAATAGCACTCTGTACTCACACCATATGCGTTTTACGCACTCACTCGGATACTAGTGTGCCACCACAGGGGACACAATAAGGGCAAACGCACATCAGGTGCTCCAGGCCAATCGGAAGCACTCAGCTCCTTCATTGGCTTGCTCACAGTCACATGGTACATCTTGCAGCAGCTTTGGCTTGTTTTCATTTCCTTTTTTTTTTTTTCTTTTTTAAACAGTATAAAATCAATACAGCTTTACACACAAGCACCCGCACTGTGTACAGACTCACACACAGGCACACAATGTTCAAAAAGCATCAAAGTACCAAGACAATCCACTACGGTTAGGTGTTTGTGTAAGTGCGTGCATGTGAGTGTGTACGAGTGCGCACTTGTGTGGTGACAGAAGTGCGTCATGTGTTCTGTTTTGAGCATCCTTCAGTTAATAGGAACTTATAAGCAAATTAGAGCTCCCTCATCGAGTGTGTGCATGTCACACTAAAATCAGGCCTGTCCTCTTTTCTGACATTCCTCAGAGGAAGTGGTTGTCTTTAACAATTTGACAGTTTTCACATGTGTGTGTGTTTTTGTGCTTAGTTGTCGACGGCTTGACAGCTGTGTGAAAACACAACCTGATGAGACCGTATTTTCAACTTGAAACGGAAACAAAAATGAAAGCAAAGGGGTGTCAAAGTAAGATGACCGTACAGTAATATGTTGTTTGGAAATACACAGGAAGTTTCATGTGACACACTGTTTTTGTGTAGTTGTGTCATTCACACAGAGGCACACAATGCAGTGTGAATATATGAATATGTAGTCTCAGTAAAGCCACGGTGTTGTGATCCCGTACACTTAACTTCTAGCTGTTCTAGCTTTTTATAATGTCTTATTTATACTCACAGGCATGTTTTAAAAATCTAAAAACATGCATGATCTGCACAATCTTAACTTGTAAACTGATACAAAATCTCAATAATATCAGTATAATACAATATTATTATTGTGATGTATGTAAAAATGACACGATTTTGATATTTCATTTTTAAATACCTCAGTTATATCCCAGTATAACATCCCCAGTTGTGTACTTGAATTTCCTACTAACACCACAACGTCACAAAACAAGTTTTCAGTCAAATTTGAAGTTCCATCGTTCGAGTCTCTGATTTAAGGAGGAAAATCAAAGCCTCTTCCACTGCTGAGGGGGAACTGAGACTCTCAGACTCTTTTATTGCTGTGTGGCTTTTATATTGTCGTTCTGATTCAATAAAAGTAGATTGTATATTCCCCCAGTGACAGGTCTCCGCTCCAAAAAACAGACGCTACCTAATCTATCAGTCTGTGGCTCTCCATTTTACCTTTACCAGGGTTTAAAATTGAAATCTAAAAATAAAAATAATTGCAGTGAATGTGTGTGTGTGCTGCTGAGTGGATGCAGAGCACTAAAAGCCTCTAAGAGGTATTTTGGGGTGGCCAATGACCCGAGTGTACTACTGGGACTCATGGCCTGCTGTTCTCATGGATTCATCAGAAACTGTCACTCGTAGCTTGGAGATGTGCAGCTACAATTTTTCAGTTCCACTTGAACATTTTTAAAAAGCAGAGCTGTTGTACTTTGGCTCTATTTATGAATTTTGCACACAATGTTATAGCAGCGCCAGCTGAGCGCTTGTTGCTTGACGATGTGAAGGTTGCGGGTTCAAACCTGCCTGGGGTGTTTCTGTGTAACGTTTGCATGTTCTGCCTGTGGCTGCAAAGAACAGAATCTATTTATATTTTTTTGTTCAATAATAAATACCAGTGGAGTCTGCTTTTGTCTCATCTAGATCACTTCCCACTGCGGTTCAGTAGAAGCACTAGAGTTGGCACTTTGTGTGGGTGGAGATGATTTCCCACCAGTGACCGTTCCTAGCTCCAGATTTAAATCTAAGTAAAGTAGGCACTGCTATGAACTGTCAGATGGGCAGGAATGGTTCCATAAAATCTCTCAAGTGCTGGTTGGTAAAAGCTTCATTTGTTAGAAACTTCACATATAATAAACTGATGTATTAAGCTTGTTGTCAAACAGCAGCTTAATCCGGCAGTTATGGAGCATTCAGTCGAGGCTATGGTTCTTCCTTTAACTCTAACATTTCGTTTTAAATCAATTTTCATCTCCACAAACATTTGATAAAATTGTGGCTTTTTAAACTCCTCCTCGTTTGCCTTCAGAAGCAACTAATTTTTCATGGCATTGACTCAGCGAGGTGGTCCATGTTACATGATAGCATCACACAGTCGCTGTAGATTTGTCCCAAAGTTGCTCTATTGGATTGAGATCTGATGACTGTAGTGGTCATCAGAGTGCCTACAAACTGAATGTTGCAGCAAAAAATTAAAAACACTCATCAGACATTTTTGGAGTCGTCTGTATCTAATTTTGGTGACCCTGTGCAAACTGTAGATCGTCTACTGTTAAACCTATAGACTGTATACATTAGATGGACGTAGCCACAATGATAGTTTGGCATTTCATCTGTCACCAGTTTGATCTTTTTTTCTTTTTTTTTAACTCAATGTAAACATATATACACAACAAGGTGCCCTAGCTACCATTAATTAGCTAACGCTTGCACTAATGACTAACTTAGTTAGCAACATCTATGACTAATGCCCTCATATCAAGTGAGATAAAGTGTTAATCTTGGCTAGCAAATATCAAGCTCAACTGAATGGAAAACAAGGCAAGATTGCATCAGCCAAGTTTTATTATTTAAACAGGTAAATAATAACAAATTTAAAAATCTGACTCAAAACTGTGTATTTGTCTGTTTTGAAATGATCTACAGTTGCTTTGCTGAGCTTTAGGTATTGGTCCTGCTGCCTGAAAATACACCTTCAGAGGATGCACAGATGTGGGCTGGCCCACGATGCACTGGACTCCTCTTTTCTTCTTAGTTAATGTTAATTTTAATATTCTCGTCTTTTTTATGTCAAAAAATGTGCTCATTAAAAATCCTCCCCATGTTCTAAACCAAGTTTCATTTCTAAGACCTTTTCACGCAGCTCTAGCCTTCTGCTTTAATTAAGGCTGTTTACACTTAGGTTGTTAACTTGCTTTTGCTTTAATCCATTAAAAAAATCTAAATCACGGCCTGCTGGGATTGTGATAAATTTGTCTGCAATGCCTTGTTGCCTGACAGATTTATTGTTACCGAGCAGTAGATTGGCTTCACATGCTTTACAGTTCTACTGCGAGATCGTTGGCTAGATCCAAATGTGTGCCTCATATCTGTCCTGGTATTTTATTGGCTCCCTGTTTGTTTTAAAAGGAACCATAAATTTCTGCGCAGCCTTTAGATTTATTAAAACTCCTTCCTTTCGAGTTTAGTTTGATGAGGTTGATTTAATCTCTTCAAAAAGCAAGAAATGGGTAACTTTAGTGTTTCTGCGACAAGGTGAAGACTGCTATCCATCTTATACACACTCCCACTACACAAACACGCACTCATATGCACGCTTCCACGGGTGATCCGTCATCATCCGTCATCACAGACTTGCTGTAACTCCAGCGAGGCCTCGGCAGCAGCAGGTTGGCTGCGGGAAATGAAGCGAGAGATGGGATCTGAACTGGCGTCTATACGTGTGTGTGTGTGTGTGTGTGTTGCATAAATTTGGGTGGGTTCGGACTCTTCTGCTGGGACTCAGTGGACCTATTTTCCAAGTTTGTCTGCAGCGGTGTGTGTCACAGCTTGTTTGTGACATCAGAGTTTCTGTGCGCTTGTCTGTGGTTCGGCTTTGGGTGTGTTTGTCTGGATGTGTTATTGTTTCTGTCACTGTTTGCGTAGTACTGTGTGTATTTGTGCAAGGGTAAATCGACTTAGGCAGATGATGTAATACTTTTTGTCCCCTTGTGTGTCGCTTCATATAAGCTAATGGCTTTGCAGTTCAAACAGTGTGTGTGTTTTTTTTCTGTGGGGGAATTTCATTGGATGCATCTTGTCAAAAACAGACAGGAGGGTGCTCAGTTTAGTAAAACTATAATCCTTAATTGTTTAAAGTGCAGCACCGAAGGAAAGAATCGGACAATGTTCCTGGTTTATTCTTACACAACTGGACTTGGTGGGACAGTGTGTGGTAAAGATGGATTTTACTGTGTTTGATCATTTTTGGTGCCAAAGTGTTTTGTTTTGAAAATACAGAAAACAATTTTTCTGAATCCCGTTTAGCTTTTTTTCTTTCTGTATCTCTAATACATCCAGTATGACGTCCAGTGCAGCATTTCCACATGTCATGTAGAAAGATGAAGTTATAGAGTGGTTTAGAGCACACTGGATAACAAAGAATCAATTGACCTCTGCTGATCCCATTTTGTAAGGTAATATGAGCAACATTTCCGTGATGCCGCCATACGGTTGAGACAAGAGCTTTTTAGCTGTAAAACATTCAGTTCCAAATGAACCTGTCTCTTATGATGAAATAATGTTGGAATAATAAAAGTGGGAAGCTTTGAGCCAGCCTTTCACTTTTGATTCTGTACATTTTTGCTTGTGATGGCGCAGATTCTGCATTTATTCCTAATGCAAGTATGGGTAACCTGACACAAGCAGGAGCTGATCCTCATTGAGGGGCAGCGTTCGTATCTCCATTGGCAGATGGGATGTTTTTGCATCTTTTGGTTGTAAAATCCTGCAGAACAGACTAGAAGCTCTTTGTTCTTATGCTGCATGTATGAGTGATTTCAAACAACACCTCTTCTATTTTCCACACCTTAACGGCTAAAGAATTTATCTGGTGGCAAAATTTGTCTGAAAGGTCTCCCTGATGCATTCTTCCTTTGACTTAAAGTCTAGTAGCGAGAAACCATGGCAACATAAAAATGATTGCAACCAAGCGCAGTGAACTTGCAATCTTACTGTCTTTAAAGTGGTTGCTTCAAACTCGGGACCCAGGTCTACTACTGCTTGCAATCGGTTGCAGAATGGGGGGAAAAAATCTACAAATCTACAAATCCACAGATATTTCATGGTTGTAATGCATAGCATTCATAGCAATGAATCAATAGTTCACTATTTTCTTCTTGAAACACAGTTATATGATTAAATTCTGTTTTTACCTTTTTATTTTTACGTTAATTTATTTCATGTTATTTTAAATAGTCTTGATCAAAAATTATGTCGAGTGTTTTTTAAAACTGGACTTATATTAGGTAGTAAGCAGACATTTACATCTTTTATGAATTATTCTATAACAAATTAACAAACACTAGGGACATATTTGGGGTTCTTTATCTTCCAAAGGACATGCAGACTGGTGGAGCCTGGGCTCCAGCAGCAACCTTCTAGTTAGTGTTAAACCTGCACTGCTTCCTGAATGGGGGTTATAGTGTATGTGGTATGTGTGGCCAAATACTTGAGTGAGTTCCACTTGAATTCCAACTTGAATTAAAAGCCAAAGTAAAGAAGTGAGTTTTAAGATGCGATTTAAAAGACTGAATAGATTCTGAAGTACGAATCTCCTCTGGCAGATTATTCCAGAGTCTGGGTGCTGCTACTGTGAAGGCCCGATCTCCTCTGCACTTCAATCGAGACCTCGGTTGTGCTAAGAGCATCTGGTTAGATGATGTCAGCGCTCTTTTGGAGTCATACATGTTGAGGAGCTTGCTTAAATAACTGGGCGCCATAATATTTAAAACTTTAAAAGTAAGTAAAAGAATCGTAAAATCAATACAAAACTTCACAGGGAGCCAGTGTAAATTTGCTAAAACTGGAGTGATGTGTTCATACATTCTAACACCTGTTAAAAGACGTACAGCAGC